>JADBJO010003718.1:55323-95323 GCA_016801955.1 Conus betulinus
TTTGGAGTCTAGATGAGCAAACTTGGGCCCCTTTTCTGACTGATTTTGTAGCTTGTGGTAGTCGAGACATTTTACATGCTGTAGCTGTCTAGGGCTGGCGTAAGTTAGAATTTGAAAGTGCACTCTGCTGCTTTATTCCTTGAAAAGGCCAGTTTAGTTGACATCAAATTCGGAAGGTCTTCTCTGGAGTTTATTGAAATTATTTGTGATGCACACATTTTTCTGTTCATGAGGAAAGGCAGTGCTGACTGGCTGTTTGGACATGTATGCAGTATCTCATTTTGGAACAGTAGCTTTTGCGTTGAATGCTGACACAGAGACAATGAATTGTAATGATGGTCTGACATTGGCTGAGTGATGTGAGCCCAACAGATGCATCCATTCAAAGTAAAAATTCGCCATTTTGAAGGTTTTGGCACCGTAGGCTCAGATGCAAAAATGATCTGAATCCCTGGGAGTGTTTGGGACTCTTGTCCTCTTTCTAAGTGTTCTGTGGGGCTTTGCATTTTAATATTCATTAGTGCCTGCACGTGAATAAGTAGAGCATGTGGTTGTGGAGTGGGAATTGGTGAGCTGAAAGCACTCAAGAGGTCAGGTTTTTGGGGGGTTTAAAAACCTGCGGTTTTCACCATGCAGAAAGAAAAGAAAAAAAATGGGTACCTGATTTCAGTTCAGGCAAGGTTAAGGCTGTGGAAGGAGGGGGATGGGTTTTTGTCTGTTGTAATGCTGTGCCCCAGGCGAGATGAATCTCTAACAAGTTTACGGCCCCCTACCACTGTTTGGCTATGGAACTTTTTTAACCTTTTTTTTCCCCATTTTTTTTTTTTAAATATGTTTCGGGGGGGGGGGGGGGGGGGGGGGGGACAGATTGAAGAAAATGTTCTGAACGAACAAATCTTTTCTGTATGCCAGCTTATTGTTATGATACAGTACCTCGATGATGTGTGTGAACATATGTGTGGGTGTGTTTGAGGATCTTATCAAGTTCATGCGTTTTGAGCAGAGCTTTATCAGGAAAAAAAAAGAGTTTTTATTTCTGTTTTTGCTAGCTTAAGACCAGTCTGACCAGGTATTTTTGTGTACATGTAAGCAGAGGGGAATTTTGGGGGGGGGGGGGGGGGGGGGGGGGGGCAGGAGAAGGAGAGAGGGAGCATGAACAACTCGTTTCTTACTTTGGGGTTTTACCTCAGTGATACTGATAGTCAAATTAATGTTAGCTTTTTTTTGTGTAACATGATACATTCCTCTGCTTTCCAGCTTAATGTGATAATGTGACAAGAAATCTGTTTTTATTGTGTAGTTTTTGTACTTTATTCTGTGTTTTAAACTTTTTTGTTTTTTGACCGTGGTATGAGTACAGATCTATCCTTGCGTATTTTAGATTTCTTTTTTCTTTTCTTTTTTTTCCCTAAATGTATTGATCTGTTGATATCACTGATGTTGATCCGCTAGGTTTTCCCTTTGTCTTGTGTAGAGGTTTTTATGTGTTTTCGATAGACGGTTTTCAGAGAAGCATTTCAGAGTGTCACACCTAGCCTCGTTCAGTGCTGCTCAAGACGCAATGAATTCTGTGGTTATCGGATAGGTTTCGTTCACCTGGTTCATGTCGATGCAGACCACATTGGCATGTGTACATGAAATGTCAGAATCATGATTTCGCAAGGTGCCCTCTACTCCCGAGCTGCTTGGTCTGACTCTTCTGTCCCCCATAGCCATAGCCAGGTTTGACCCTTCACAGTCCCAGGGCTTGCACTTCACCCCCCACCGGAGGAGACAGTGCTCTGCTGCCCAGTCCAGATCTGTTTACCCTTATGATTTTGCTGTAATTTTTATGGGGGGGGGGAAAAAAATCAGAATGATGCCCCCCCCCCCCCTCCCCCCCCCCCCCCCCCCAAAAAAAAAAAATTATGGAAAAAAAAAATTTGAAGAAAAAAAATTGTTAAACGCGAAGTTTCGTCTGCTACCATTTCGGGCAAAGGCAGTAATAAGATATTTTCCAGTGTGCCTTGTGGCTTTTACCTTGTCAGAGATGGCAACGAAGCGGTCTTGTGCGCCAATGGCCGGCTCTTCCAAATCTTCAAAAGTTGCGAAAGTATTTTGATTATGGTTACTTTTTTTTTTTTTTTTTTTGGTGTCAAATTACAGGTTTTTGTCACAGATGTTACAGGTACAGGAATTTGGGGGGTAAACAGGTCTGCCTGTCACTTCAGCAGTGTGCAGTGGTGTTGGTTCCGATCCAGTGTAAGCAGCAACCCTCGTACTGAGCCTTCTGCTGACTGGGATAGTTGCTGAGTGGTAGAGTCAGTGTGAATAAGTGTCCCAGCATTTCGATGCTTGTGAGATCGTTTTTTTTTTTAAGCATTGATGAAAAAAAAGTACTCGTATCATCCAGTGCATTGCATGACCTCAATATTTTTCCCCCACTATTTGTTCTGGACACAGTCTCCATCAACATCATTCTTGAATTATTTGTGTACTTTGCTCGCAAGACCATTTCGTTTTAAGCATCTGTGATAAATGCTCTTATCATTCTGTGCATTGCATTCCGCTCAAATGATCAGTAGTCATGTTTGATCTTAGCTAGTAGAGTAGGACATAGGTTTCCCATGCACCATGGACGTAGAAATAAGTCGAAGGCTGTAGAATACTCATACATACATTTGACCTCCAATGTGTTCAGCAAGTCAGCGCGACGACAAGAATACCAAAATGGCCAAACCTGCCGCTTCCTTGAAATTTTTTATTTTACTTTGAATTTATGGGACAGTATATTGCTTTGTCAGTAATCATAGTGATGAAGATTTACATGCTACACTAGGACCCCCATGAACAGCCAAGGAGCTCAAGGCGTTTAGACATAAGGAGAGAAATATGTAGAAAGGAAAATAGCAGTCTGGATCAAAGGTAACTGAAACAAACAGCAGTGCCGCTGAAAACAAGCCAGACAACATATATGCAAAAACAAGAAGCACAGTGACGCTTATTTTTTTTTTTTTTTAAATGATACGAAAGATACATAAGTGAATTTTCAATAAATTCTTGTTCAGCAGTTGCATACTACAGAAAAAAAAGAAAAAACAAAAAAAAAAAACTAATGCTTCCCTTGTCACAATCTGCAGAAAAATGACGGATCAAAACACGAACCATCAAAGCTCTTATTTGTCAAGTCACCAACCTTGATTTTATGATAGCCTTTATGACATGGGTTAGGGGGAATGAAGGTGATTCAGTCGGCAGACCTGAACTACATGGATTTGAACCTCGCAGGGCTTTTTCCTTTCAATAGTGTTCACCACTTTACTGCTGAATGTCGCCAAAACCAGTTCATCACTTTTTACAATGTTTTACAGAAAAAAACAAATAAGTTTTCTTCTGCATTTTGCCACATCAGTTTTATCATCATCGTTTTACAGACCCATTTTAACATTTTATCCCTTGGTGTTTTATCAGTTTTGCATTTATTTGTCCGAAAAGGGACAAACTTTTTTTTTTTTTAATCGTATTATCATACCAGGTCTTTTGAGTGGTAAATCAAGAGTTGTGCTACAAAAAATGTGTGTTCACAATATTCAAGTTCGTGGGGAGGGCAGGTAATCTTATGGGAAATGTGTCATGTGTGTTCCAGTCCCGATGTGGCTGTTGTTGACTCAGCAGCCATTGAAAATCTGATGTATATCTGAATCGCTTTGCTTTCACTCTACCAGTGTGCGTCCAAGCTTGTGTGCATACAGGCATGCACGCACGCGCGCGCACACACACACACACACACACACACACACACACATACACATTACCATAGTGCCCAAATGAATAATTTGAATGTGTGTGTGTGTGTGTGTGTGTGTGTGTGTGTGTATTCATTAAAAATACTGTTTAAAAATGAAGCATAAATGAAGCATAAGGATTTTTATGCTTCATTTTTAAACAGTATTTTTAACAGATGTTGCTCCCTAACTGGTCGAGCGCTTTTAGATTTTTAAGGATTTTTATTTTTATATGAAGTTTTTATATATATATATATATATATAAAAGAAAGTTTTTGATTATTTCATTTGTGTGTGAATTTTGAATAGTTTTCGGTATTCAGTCATCCAGGAAATGTCCCTCCCCTCCCCCCCCTCCACACCTTCACCTCCCTTCCCCTCTTCTCAGCTGTTGCAGGGTGGTTGGCGGTTAATGTGCGATGATGCCTTGCCAGTTTGTATATGCAGTCTTTTGGAAACTCTGGGATATTGGCAAGGCGTCAGAGAGTAAAGCCGATGCTTTGGCTTCTAAGATATTTATCACAGAGAGGAAAGCGAATACTTTAGCTTCTCAGACATTTATCATATATATGGCGTGGTTCGGAGAATCTCAGTTACTGACAAATGAGGTTACTGACAAATTAGGTGGAAAACTGCATCTGTGTATAAGCCTCTTCCGCTTGGATGGTCTGTTTTTGTTCTCAGATTGTACCTTTTTTTATGGCTTGATTCCTTGCTACTTGTCAGCCGTCCTGATCTTGCTTTTGAAAAAAAAAAAAAATCTATGTGGTTTGAAAACTCTGTGTTGCTGTCTTGAATTAGTTGGAGAGGAGAGAAATATCTGTTGTCAATATTTTGTTGCGGGGTAGTGTTTATGGTTCTTTTTCTGGCTTGTTTTTTGTTTTTTGTGATAAAGCTGAGGAAATAATGCACACTCAAAAAAAATCAAATGTGTGTGCCAGCAAAAATTGTGTAGTACTTCGGTACATATGTGTTTTTTGTTTTGTTTTGTTGATGTTGATTGTTCGAGTTGTATCTTCTTCAGTTTGAAACAGTAGGGAGATGAACTCTTTCGGTTCAAATTCAGACTGCCCCCTTTATTTCCCAGCTTTTGAAGTTTTACATCAGATGGTCAACAGCCATGTGGAGAGAGAGAGAGAGAGAGAGGGAGAGAGAGAGAATGTGCTTGTGTGCACATGTGTCATTCACTCAAGTGCGTGTGTTGAAACCGTCACTGTGTATGGGTTGATTCAGTATCAACTGAGCATAGAGTTGTTACAAACCTTATAACTGGGTACTGCCACTGAATACGGTCATTACATGTAAGTAATTCGTTGGTTGTACAGATGCGCTTTTTGGGGGTAAATCATGTGATAAATCATCATGTCCATGTTATGTATAATGTGATAAATTCTCATGTTCATGTCGTATTTGAGATGACACAAAAAGGATGCTGACTCGCGAAATATTCCTCTATATGAAAATATGTATGTATACGCCCCCCCCACCCTCACCCCACCCCTTGATGTGATGATATTGGTGCACATGATTTTTCAGCATATGTCTTTCCAGTTCCTGTACAAAATTATTTCTCATATATATTCATCAGAAGCCATGTTGGTGGCATGTTATCTTGATTCTTAGACAATGAAGTGACGCTGATGAGTCCAGTTTTTAGTGACACATCAGTGAACCAGAAATTCTACAGTGTGTGTGCGATGGTGTGTAGAGAGTGAACACTGTTGTTGTGAGCTGATTTTCTGTGTGAGATGGTGTGTGTATGCCATTGCTGGGTTTTGCTTTTAGCCAATAAAAAGTTGACAAACGCTGCTTTGCTGTTGTTTTCGTCGTATCGCTGTGCTTCTGTGTATCTTGGTTGTTTTGTTTCTGTGCCTCTGTGAGTAGTATTTGTTTTCTGTGTTACATATTTGTTGGCTTGTTTTTATCATTTATTTCATAATGTAGACAGAGCGCCTCACAACTTGGTGTGTGATCTGATACATTACAAATTGATTATTTCATATAACATGAAAGAGCACCACACAACTTGGTGTGTGGTCTGATACATTACAAACTGATTATTTCATATAACATGAAAGAAAAGACAACATTGAAAAATCAAAAGATCCCTGTTGGGGAAAAAAAGTCTGTTGTTGAGAGAGTTTATGTAAATAGGTAAGTAAATGAAAGTGATTGAAAGTAGTGAATAGGTTGATGAAATCAAATTACTCACTAAAAAAAAAAAAAGATTTGCTTAGCTTAGACAATACCCAAACCCAGAAATTTATCGTCTGTATGTGAAAGTCTGCAAAGTATACATGGGAAAAAAGTTTGTAAACACAAACTTAAAGTACAATGATAAGTAAACAAATAAATAAATAAAGAAAGAAATGAATGAATAGTAGTAATACATGAATGAAATGGTAAAGAAAAGGTTGAAATCTGCCAGATCAGACATGTTTTGCTTCAGTTGATAGAACCGTTTCTAAATCTGTAAATCAAACCAGTAGATGTGCCTCGAATGAAAGAAGAAAAGCCGTCTTCTGTCGATTGTGTTTCATTCTTTCTTTCTTTCTTCGTTCCTGGACTAGAACTTTATTCTTTAAGCTCCATCATTAGCAAGGTTTTTGCATACAACTTCATTTTCACTCCCACCATCGAAGTTGCCCCACCTGTCTTTTATGGATGATGTCTAAACACACCACCAGTGTGTGTGTGTTGTAGTTTTGTGTCATCCATCGGGCACATGATGGCCTCTTCTCTGAATCGGGGGACTGGGATTCAACATGCATAAAGATCTTTTATACGCTGTTTCAAGAGTCATCAGTAGACTGGGGTCTGCACATGCTTTAACTCAAAAGACGACGAAATGTCTTCCAGTGTGGCTTTCCCAGGATCGAACCGTGGATCTTGGAACAAGAATCTGCTGTAATATGGGGCTTTTGGAGGAATGAACTGTGGAAAGAGAATTTGCTGTGGCAGAAGGCTTTCCGAGGATAGAGTCATGAACCTTGGAGTACAAATCTGCCCTCTAACAGGTCAACTAGGTCCCACTACCTCAGCAGTAGTTAACTCAGAATCTGTATGTGTGTGAATGTGTAACCGTAAGCTATATACTGGCATTCTTTACATCCAAGCATATCATTTTTTTTTTTCAGCTCGCTTTTTCTGTCGTACTTTTGAAGGTTCAAGCAGACCGTAAAAGAGCAGTAAGTCTGCCTGTCGATGTTAATAGTTTGTGAAAAATTAGGTTCGCTGAGTGTAGCTGATAAATTTGCTTTCTGTTTATTTCCAGATAACTGATTTCCCCTGAATCTTTGCCTCCTTGTTTCCCATCCATTCAGGGAAAAAAGCAGTTTCTTCAAAGATTACCATAGGAGTGAAAATAATTTCTTTTCAAAATCTCAACTCTCCTCTATCCTCAATTTCTACCCACCCCCCCACCCCCCAAAGTTTTATCCAAAGTGAAACTTGATGAAAAGCAAGGAAGACGGAGGCTGTATTCCAGATGTTTCATTCCTGGTCTCCTTCATATTCAGTTCTGCTTTTGTAGAATTGTGAGCTCGCAGGGTCACGGCAGCATTTGAAGCATATTGCAAACATGTAACAAGAGAAGTCCCCACCTCTCAAAGAGAGAGAGAGAGAGAGATAGAGAGAATTGTGAGCTCGCAGGGTCATGAGAGAGAGAGAGAGAGAATTGTGAGCTTGCAGGGTCACGAGAGAGAGAGAGAGAATTGTGAGCTCGCAGGGTCACACGAGAGAGAGAGAGAGAGAGAGAGAGAGAGAGAGAGAGAAGAGAATTGTGAGCTTGCAGGGTCACGAGAGAGAGAGAGAGAGACAGACACAGAGAGAGAGAGAGAGAGAGAATTGTGAGCACCAGCCGCCGTGGCGAAGTGGTTAGCGTCGCGGACTCCCAGCTGGGAGGTCGTGGGTTCAAATCCCATCAGAAGTCATGTGGGTTTTTCTGCCCGACCGGCTCCTACCCAGAGTTGAGTTTGCTGCGGGCTCATTTGGGAAGACTGGGACCACACAGTCGAGTTTCATCCACTTAATGGATGCGTTTCTGAGAGTGTTGCTCAAATTTCCTGACCAACACTGCAGGTGTCTGTATCTCTCGGGCCTGGTTGACGCCGGGATATATTATGAAAGGAAGCGTAGAGTACAGCCCTGTCATGTAGTCTCAGACCGAAATGGAAATCCGTAGCATCATCTTAATCATCCTCATTCTCATCGATCAGCATAAAAAAAAAAAAGTCTCAAGTTCTGTGGCCCTTCATACCCTGCTCTCATGGTGACCTCAATTTCGATGTCCTCTCCACGTCTGTGGCCTTGGTTTTGGTTCCGTCCGGGTCACCGGTATCGGCGGGTCCATGGGGGCTGTCGTTGGACGGACGTGGTGGCGCCCTCCGGAGGGAGAGCTCACTCACGCCGGCTCCGCGACTAAGCAATTATTGTCGTCAGTAGGGGGCTTAGTAGGTGGTGTCCTGCGTATGTTAGATCAGAACAGGCGCCACTGAACACCACTGAAGTGACTCGGCAGCAGTGCATGTCTCCTCCGGTGGGTTGCCTCTAGACTTGACATTGACTGCTCCCTGTGGATTGCCGGTGCCAGGGCTGTGGCGGGGCCGAGCGGGCTGTGGCTGTGGACAGGGTGTCGGGAATGAGCGGCGTGGGTGCACTGCCTCTGAGGTGGCGCAGAGGTTGGGACAGCAAAAAAAAAAAAAAAAAAAAAAAATTTGTGAGCTCGCAAGGCCATAGCAGCATTTGAAGCATATTACAAACATGTACAAGAGAAGTCTCCTCCTCTCAAAGAGAGAGAGAGAGAGAGAGAGTTGAAGACAAATCCAGGCACAGTTCCTGTAATATGAAAGCCATTTATCTTCTAAAACATTTACCTAAGTCTTTATGCTTTGAATAACTTATTGCTTGAGGATGAAGAAAAATCAAATCAACAAAAAAGCATTATCAGAAGCAAATATATAGGCATTTTCAAAAAGTTTACAACAAAAGTGTAGGCACTCAGCAAGAAATTGCTAAGTGGAAAGTGATTGTCTCCAAGGTACTAAACAATACAACAAAAACAAACAGACAAATTATGACATTCCAGTGCAATGATAGGCCACTCTGGTGCAAAGCACTCATGCGTGTGTGTGTGTGTACGTGCTTGTGTGTGTATGCGCACATTTATCATCAACAGTTTATAACATATTTTGCTAAACTCTAGTTAAAAAATCACTTTGCAACTAAACTCTGGATGTCCGAAATCATCTTATAAAGGACTACAGTTATAAATGAACAGCTCCCAGGAAGCAAAAACATAAGGCATCACATTATATTTGAAAACAAAACAAAAATAAGAACTCCAGCTAATCGGCCAGCCCTTTGTAAATTTTAACTTAAAACTTCAAAATCAGCACTTCAGTTTACTTCTTGTGCATTTTGCTAAGAATACTACAGTATAACTAGTGAAAATGTGGTTTTTGACCATACATGCATGCGTATAGACACATGCATGCATGCATGCACAGACATGCAAGCGTGCGCACACATGCACATTCATGCACACGCACACACATACATATTCAGGCATGCACCCACACACACACACGCATGCATGCACGCACACACACACACACACTCTCTCTCTCTCTCCCTCTCTCTCTCTCTCTTTCTCTTACACATGATATACTGTCAAATACACACACACACACGTATACATATATATATATATATATATATATGCTCATACATTTTTTTTTTCAACATGAGAAAAATCATACCCCACCAACCCACTCCCCCCAAAAAAAAGGAAAAAAAAAAAAATGAACAGAAAGAATGAAAAGTAGAAATCTTAAGGCATGATTCTAACCCCCACCGCATCCAATCATAGCCTTGATTTACCCTTTACACCTGCGATTGCTTCCACCACACCTTGTTCCTACTCTTTCTCCATCTGCCACAGACTAACTTCTTCACCCCTGAATTGCTCTTATTTTACACTGGAAATGGAAGAGATGAGAATCGTTATTAGTGTTAGTGTTCTTTTTCTCTCTGTCTGTCTGCCTTTCTCTCGCTGTCTCTCTCTCTTTTCTCTCTCTCTCCCCCGACTCATATTGGCAGGTATTAAAGAAGAAAAGGCCAGACTTGAGGCTCAGTGCGTACGTGTGGAAGGAGGTACCTGATAACACTGTGGCCAGACACAGTGACAGCATGTGAGAGTGAAGAATGCGTAATGAATGATCCACGCAGCGTGTGCCTGTGTTGTGTGCAGGCACGAAGGGTGGCTGGCCTTCTACAAGGGACTGGGACCCCTGCCTGCTGCGTGTCACGCCCGCCTGTGCCATCACCTTCGTCGTCTACGAGAACGTCATCACCCTTTCCCAGAAGCACCGCAAGAGTGGCCAGTCCTAGTTCCCGACCGTTTGCCAGCGACAGGACCTTGACCAAGCTATGCAAGTCTCAGGAAATCGGTTGCCGTCTTTTTGCAGACGCCTTTTGTTTTTGTGGCTCAGATCAGGTAGATATCTGTGCTGCCATTATGTATGTCAACAAGAGTGTTATGGTTTTGGTTTTTGTTTGTTTTGTTTTTTATTTTTGTTTACATGATTTTTAAACCACCACCACCAGCACCACCCCCCAAAAATGCCACACACACACACACTCTCAAAGGCGTATATTGATGATTGTGTTTTTTAAAGCCCAGCCTGTTGTTAGTCAGAGAGATGAACGCTGCTGTCGCTGTGCTCGTTTGGGGAATCCTAATGATAAAAAGACAGACTGAAGTGAGAAGGACAGGCCACACTTCTTCTTCTACAGTCATTGGGATCTTTGCACACTGCACGGCCGAGTCTCCAGGCAAAGGGGAGGTAAGCGCTAGAGAGGAGGAAGAGGGGATGAGGCAGAGGGGGTTCAGTGTGACTCACTTCATATATATTCATTTTGCTGGTTTTTTTTTTTTTTTTTTTTTTTTTCCCTTTTCTCCGGAACTTCCAGTGGCATTACTCCCAAGCCAGTCGCTCCTGCTTCCACACCTGCAGCCACACCCAAGTTCATCTGGTGACATCCATGGCACTGGCAGTGTACAAGGAGCAGTCAGTATCGCATTGTCATGAGACATCCCAGCCCAGCAAAGAAGAAGCAGCACTGCAGCCAAGTCTGTTCACTGACATTCAGTTATGCCAGCACTGATCCAACAAAAGCAAAACAGCAGTCATCTCAAAACCACGGTTGATTCCAATAACGGCTTGTTGGCACACCATGCTTTAACACCGTTGACGCCCATTATTAATGGTGTGAGGGCTGAGCATGAATGAGCCTCCTCCTCAGAGGATGTCATCGTCATCATTGAACGAAAATCCCTGTGAAATCATTCAATTTACTGGCACCAAACTCTTTCGATGTGGTGCACTTGACGTGGGCGCGGTTGCGGAGAGAAAATCGACAATGAGGCCACCGATGAGTGCGCGGGGCGTGAAAGACCCCAGAATTTCAGATTTTTTTTTTTGTAACTGCAGTGGAGATGATACTGTGGAGTCCTGTTTTGATCTCAGTGCATAATACAGGGTTGTGCTGTATACGTCCTTTCATACTATATCTGTGAGTCACCTGTGAGAGACACAAGACGCCTGAACGACGATCTGCAAATTCAAGAATCTCTTATGACAGACGCATCCATTACGAAGATGAAACCGGACTAAGAGGTTCTGGCCTGTCCATTCTGAGCGTGTGGCATACCCCTCAGCTGGGACGGGCCTGTAGGTCTGTTTCTTTCGAATGTTCAAGGTTTGACAGGAGAGTGCACAACGTCTGGTTGGTGGCCGAAAGTCCAGTCTGTTTTCACTTTTTGTTTTCCTTTGCATCGAACCGTTTGTGTGCTGGGGGGAGAAAAAAAATTGACCGGCGATAAGTGTCAGTCATGGATGGTTATGCTATACCACAGTTGCAGTGCAAACATCACCACACTAGCTTGTTTGAAAAATTAATGAAAATTGTGATTCAGGATTGTTTCCTGTTAGATGTGGGCCATGATGTGGACATGCTTCTGGTTTGTTCATGAAAGGTTGCAGGCTGTCCTTGTTGATGCTTGTGGAGGCTTGAGGGCTTTGCCAAGTTCCTGCCCGTCAAGAGTGTAAGCGCATGTCAGTGTTGTATGTGTGTTGGAACTATGCACAGACATACAGCAGAATGTTCCTGTCACATGTGTGAAAAATCATCTGATCAGATCTTTGTCAGGAGGGGTCCTAACTCTTTCTGCCTGGTGTCTGACTTCTGGTCAGGTGCCAATTTCAGTTCAAATCTGTCACATTCAACCCCTCATTTCATTCAGGGATTACTAGCAGAGGGAGCTTATTTTGAAGCTGACGCTATGTCCCTATTGATTTGAGTTAATAAAATTCAAATGATTTCATCATTTTTTCCTCAGTTTATTTGCTTTCTGACACCTTTGAGCCAATGAAGGCGCGTTACAGGAGGCAAGTTTTAGATAAAATGGAAGATTTTAACAGGTAAACTCTTAAAAGTATGAATACAAAATGCCATTGTGTTTTATATAGTTGCCGAAAATGTCAGTTTTCGTTTGCTGTTTAGCACAAATGTAATCTTAGAATGTGTCGAAATAAGTTCTGAAGTAGTAATTAAGGATCTGTTCAGGCCATATTTCATAAGGAACAATGTGACACTGGACGATGGATAATGTTCAGAAATCTGCAAAGGAGTTACACACTCTAGAAGAGTTCATGTTCTGCAAAAGTGACACCACAGTTTTCATGAGACAGATATCGTTGGTGGGCACGCCCAGAGCAATTTTGCCCAACAGTTGGCTTAACAGTCCAGTCAGAGAAAGAAGATGCCGAAACATGAGCGGGAAACGGTGTGCATGTCATGCAGACAGTCGATATCACGATCGTTACAGTGGCTTGCGCTTCAATTAAATATTTGACTCTGTGATAGTGTTAATCCATTTGCTTGGCTTGTAGCTCATCAAAGGTACTCTGTGATGGAAAGACATGAGTTATCTTCCTCTGATTTTTTTTTTTTTTTCCTATGAAAGGTCTAGTGAAACAGACATGGCTTATCTTCCTCTGATTTTTTTTTTTGCCACAAAAGGTCAAGTGGAACACTCACACACACACAGAAAGTGAATATGTATAGATAGATTATAACTCTATGGTTAAACGCCCTTTTTATGTGCCATTCCTGAATTAGGACAGTTTGTGTCAAGCAGCCATGATCGTTAAGGTGGACAGCAAAGGAAAAAAAAAAAGAAAAAGAAAACGGCTGGGAAGTTGACACAGCTAGCCGCTGTGTCCGTGCTGAAAGGGTTACCAAAGAGGAGAATGTTACTCTACAGATGTTCTAAACCATCTCCCAGGCCATTTCATTAATGCGTGTGTACATGGTCAAATTTTGAACAACTTCCTGTTCTGCACTCTCACCACAATTGGCATTAGGTTGAAATGGATTCCTTATTCTTAACTGTATTATTTTTGAATCTGTCTTTCCAGTTTCAGTGATTTGGTGATGGAAATGGCGCTTTCCCTGTTGCGGCTTATTTGGATCGCTTTGATGTATTCCTGTTGGGGTCAGCGCCTTTTTTCCTGAGCAGGTGGCGTTTTTTTTTTGCTCTGCTAGTCTGCTTGACAGAAGGCATTAAAGTGCTGCAAGGGGGCTAACTCTCAGCATTGATTGTTTCAGACATCAGTCTTCAGCTACTTGGCTGAATGTCATCATGTTGTTTATGTGGCATTTTTTTGGTCGTTCCCTGACAGATGTTTTGTGCAGAAGTTGTTTTTTTTTTTTGTTTTTTTGTTTTGTTTTTTTGTTTAATAAGGATTGGTAAACCATAAATCAGGATATAGAGGCAGTTGAAACACAGAATTCATTTTTGTAGTGGAGTAGATTTTTTTTGTTTGAAGTTTATGTCACATCATGGAAGGAGTCATAATAGCGAAGATTGGAATGGGGGGGGGGGGGGGGGGGGGGGGGGGGGGGGTCTTAGACCCTGTGCTGTGCCTCAACTGGGACTGATTTTGTTTGTTATTGATCTGTGTATTTGATTGGTGTGCCCCCAGATGGCTGGAAGAATACTCCAGAGTTGTGTAGTGGAGAAAAGAAAGAGTAGAGGGTGGTGAGCTTTTTAAACAGAAATCGAATCGATGAGTGATTTCATCAACTTTGCTGTGATTTTTTTCACTTCTTCAATATGTTATTGTTTATGATTTGTATTTGTGTGTTTGCATTTTGGAAAAGGGAAGATTGAGCATAAATGTGCATGTGGGGTAGAAAACAGTGTACTGTTGAATCGATTACATGGAGATTATCCTCGGCATTGTTGGTTTGTTCCATTTATTTACTTTTACTTTCTGTTTGCTGGCGAGTGAAGTGTGTACATATCATTTTTACCTGTTGGCATTGTGAAACCAATAATCATGGATCTATGTGGTTCATGGGAAGGGAGATATTTGTGAGAAATAACTGTCACTGTGGCATTGTGTGTGTGTCTGCGCATAATACTCTTCGTTAGGTATTTTGAACATCCTTACGATGTTGCATACATTCACTCTCACCAGTTGGACATTAGAATCCGCGCTGAAGTTGACATCTGTTTAAGTTGGAAAACACGTACTCCCCCCCCCCCCCCCCCCCCCCCCCGTCAAAGTTTCGTATCACTGTAAGATTTAATTTCTTGAACCCTAGTGCTGTGGTGCGGGATTCCTTGTGATACATGTTGGAATTTATCAGGAACAAACAGATTCAAATTGGATCATTAATGTTTTATTACGTCTGATTTGGTAGTGTAATGATGATAACAGTTTGTACCTTTATGAAATTTGGTGAAGCTAGCAGTTTACAGGAACTGCAAGAAATTTGAAGTGTTAAGTAGATGGCATTCCAGTCGTCATGATTGTAGTGTGTGTGTGTGTGTGTGTGTGTGTGTGTGTATGGAGAGGAGGGGGTGCATGTTGTGGGAATGTTTTTAAACAGACTGCTGTGTGAATGAGCAGTGATTTGTGAAGCTTTATGATAAAACACACATATACTATAGCATAGCAGGAAAGACATCCAGGTCTTGCCTGCGTGTAAAGGCGAATTGGTCTTGACCGTTATTTTGCAGCTGATTCTCTCTCGTTACATATTGAATGATATATCCATGTCTCTTCATTCGGTTGTGGAATGTATGAGCCCACTTAACTGCAGCATTACAAAAGTTACGAGGATAATCTGCTCAAATCCTCCCCCAGTCATTCGACGCTTGAGGCACACAAAGCAAGTCAGCATTTTCTGTCGGCAACTAGTCTCGTGGTTTCACTCTCCATGGGCTGCCAACCGACCAACCACCTTGAGCTTCCTGTCACCTGTCTGGTGCCGTTTCATCGTTAGCCTGCAGTCTCCTTTCTTGACCGTTTGGTTTTCCGAGAGAGTGCCGGTCTTCAAGGTAGCAGGCTTGTATCGAGTCCCGGTCAGCATAGAATGCTTGTGCAGATTGTAACTGATGCTTGAGGTTGGTCCTGTCCCTGACTCCTATCGTTGGAAATCAAGTCACTCCGCTGGACTCCCAGAGACCGCCTCGAGCATTTTTGTGTTGAACGTGCTTAGCTGGCTTGTTTTCAAGTGGGATATCATGTGACTAGCTTTCAAAAGTGACATCAATGTGGCTTGTTTTTAAAGATGTGTCATGTGACTAGCTTTCAAAGGTGACGTCATGTGGGCTTGTTTTCAAAGGTGACGTCATGTGACTAGCTTTCAAAGGTGACGTTATGTGGCTTGTTTTCAAAGGTAACATCGTTTGGCTAGCTTTCAAAGGTGACATCATGTGGCTTGTTTTCAAAGGTGATGTCATATGGCTAGCTTTCAAATGTGACGTCATGTGACTAGCTTTCAAATGTGACATCATGTGGCTTTCAAAGGTGACGTCATGTGACTAGCTTTCAAATGTGACGTCATGTGACTAGATTTCAAACGTGACATCATGTGGTTTGCTTTCAATTTGACATCATGTGACTAGTTTTCGAATGCAGCCATGTAGCATTGTTTTAGACGATGCTGAAGAGTTGTCAACCATAACTTGATGGCCAGTGATGGTTTCTTGCCGCGCCCTAACATTTGAGAGCTGGTTGAAGTGGGCTGTGACAAGGCTGTATTGAAAGAATGTGTACTTGTGTGTTGAAAGGTGTTGTGTATAACTGTATGTTCTGAGATTTGTCATTGAACACCCCCCCCCCCCCCCTCCCCACCCACCCACCCACACACACACACAGAGGAAAGTAGGTCATGGAATTTCGAGCTGAAAACTTGTCAACAATCGGTTTGCTAGATCTCTGTACTTCTTGTGTTTAGTCACATAAACAGACTGCAAAAATATGTTTTACCAGAAGCAGAATTAAGGTGAAAAGTTCTTGTTCTTGAGATTCCTGTACAATATGTGTGTGTGTGTTTGAGCGTGTGTGTGTGTGTGTGTGTGTGTGTGTGTGTGTGTGTGTGAATATACTTGTGTGCATGCATGTGTGTGTATGTGTGTGTGATTGCTTGCTTGCTTGATTGTGTGTGTGTGTGTGTGTGTGTGTGTGTGTGTGTGTATAATGACCATGGCTCTTGTGGAATGCAGTTAATTGAATCGACCAAGAAAGAGAAACTTCATTTGCTTGAAAATAAATCAGTAAAAGCAGACGTAACAAAGTGATGGGTTGTGTTGTGTGTGTGTGTGTGTGTGTGGGGGGGGGGGGGGGGGGGGGGGGGGGTGGGGGAGGGGCGGGGGGGGTTCCGTGAAAATGAGAGAGAGAGAATGCGTGGTGGAGATGGGAGGGAGGTGCAGTGGGGATGTAGATCATGATTACATACAAACAGTAATAAACAGTATTTAGAAACGATTTCATCCTGAGCAAAATGCTTTTATGTACTGCATGTACAATGAAAGTGAACTGTTGGACTTTTACATCTAGCCTCCCAGGTATGCACATTTAAAGTCAGAAACAAGAGTTTGGGAGTGTAAGAAAGGGACCATTTCTCAATGTTTTTTTAGGAGTCCCATTTTTCTGCGCATCTGCGTGATGTCAACCCTCACTCAATCCTGTCCCTGACTTAATCTAAAACTTAATACGTGAGGCGACTGTTTTTATAGGACAAACTTTATAGAAATCTGATAAAAAACATTATTTGATAAATTGCTCCATTTCTAGCCGTGTTTAGCCCATTCCCAAGGTTTTCTTTGTCTGGTGGTCGTAAAGAAGAAACAGTTCTGTGCCGGCTGCACACGGGCCATTCCTATTTTACCCATTCCTACCTTTTAAAGAGTGAAGAAAGCTCCTTGGTGCATTCCGTGTCATGTGCCACTCACAATGAAACATATTCTTTTTAGAGTGTTGGGATTTGCACGATGTGTGAGACACAAACATTTTACAGCAGATTCCATGAAAACCTTGTTCAGAGAGATGTTCCGCCTGACGCGATCTTTGAGTTCTTGAAAGAGGTTAACATTTTTCATCGGATCTGAGATTTTACAGTGGGAAAGATTTTTAACAAAGTTTTGGGATGAGATTTTAGACGATGTCTTTTAAAGAATTGTGTGGATGAATGACCTGTGAGTTGATTTTAACGTGGTGACAGCCCTGATATGGCCCTTTGCAGTCGGCTGGGCTATAAGCAACATTATCTTATCTTATCTTATCCCAAGGTTTTCCAGTACATGTCATACATACTCAAAGTGTGAGGGAGCTAGAGTGAAAATGTCACCAAATTTTATTCTGAAATGATATCACATGTATGCACGAACTCGTTCAGGACATGCTGGACATTCTCAGTCTTCTGAAGCCGTGAGCATCGCTTACATTCCCAACATTCTGACATCTTTCAGAGCCAGAGAAACCTCTTCAAGTGCTAAGTATGTAGCGGTCATGATCCTCTTCTACCTGCTGAACACTTTAGCATCATGCACTCATCTGCACTCTGAACATTTGCAGCATCATGTATGAGCTGTGACCCGTCTTCTACATGCTGAACACTTTTACCATCATAGAGAGCCTAGCCATGACCTTCTTCTACCTGCTGAACACTTTACCATCATATAGAGCCATGACCCTCTTCTACGTGCTGAACACTTTTACCATCATATAGAGCCACAACTTTCTTGTACCTGCTGAACACTTTACCATCTATAGAGCCATGACCTACATGCTGAACACTTTACCATCCTTTAGAGCCATGACCTACTACATGCTGAACACTTTACCATCATATAGAGCCATTACCTTCTGTATCTACTGAACCCTTTTCCATCACATAGAGCCACGGCCCTCTTCTACATGCTGAACATTTTACCATCATAAAGAGACATCTCCCTCTTCTACTTGCTGAACATTTTACCATCATAAAGAGACATCTCCCTCTTCTACATGCTGAACACTTTACCATCATCTAGAGTCAGGACCTTCTACATGCTGAACACTTTACCATCATATAGAGAGATCTCCCTCTTCTACCTGCTGAACACTTTACCATCATATAGAGAGATCTCCCTCTTCTACATGCTGAACACTTTACCATCATATAGAGAGATCTCCCTCTTCTACATGCTGAACACTTTACCATCATAAAGAGACATCTCCCTCTTCTACATGCGGACATTTTACCATCACATAGAGGCATCTCCCTCTTCTACATGCGGAACATTTTACCATCATATAGAGACATCTCCCTCTTCTACATGCGGAACATTTTACCATCATATAGAGGCATCTCCCTCTTCTACATGCAGAACATTTTACCATCATATAGAGGCATCTCCCTCTTCTACATGCGGAACATTTTACCATCATATAGAGGCATCTCCCTCTTGAGGCATCTCCCTCTTCTACATGCGGAACATTTTACCATCATATAGAGGCATCTCCCTCTTCTACATGCGGAACATTTTACCATCATATAGAGGCATCTCCCTCCCTTCTACATGCGGAACACTTTACCATCATATAGAGGCATCTCCCTCTTCTTCATGATGAACACTTTACCATCATATAGAGGCATCTCCCTCTTCTTCATGATGAACACTTTACCATCATATAGAGACATCTCCCTCTTCTACATGCTGAACACTTTACCATCATATAGAGACATCTCCCTCTTCTACCTGCTGAACATTTTACCATCATATAGAGCCATGACCTTCTACCTGTTGAACATGTCACCATCATATAGAGATATCTCCCTCTTCTACATGCTGAACATTTTACCATCATATAGAGACATCTCCCTCTCTTCATGATGAACACTTTACCATCATATAGAGACACCTCCCTCTTCATGATGAACACTTTACCATCATATAGAGACACCTCCCTCTTCTACATGCTGAACACTTTACCATCATAAAGAGACATCTCCCTCTTCTACATGCTGAACACTTTACCATCACATAGAGACATCTCCCTCTTCTACATGCGGAACACTTTACCATCATAAAGAGACATCTCCCTCTTCTACATGCGGAACATTTTACCATCACATAGAGGCATCTCCCTCTTCTACATGCGGAACATTTTACCATCATATAGAGGCATCTCCCTCTTCTACATGCGGAACACTTTACCATCATCTAGAGTCATGACCTTCTACCTGTTGAACACGTCACCATCATATAGAGATATCTCCCTCTTCTACATGCTGAACATTTACCATCATCTAGAGTCATGACCTTCTACATGGTGAACATTTTACTATCATATAAAGACGTCTCCCTCTTCTACATAATGAACACTTTACCATTATGTAGAGTCTGACCCTCTTCTTTGTGCTCAACATTTCACTATCGTGCGGAGCCACGATACATGTTGAGGATTTTACCCTCACGTTGAGCTGTGATCCTCTTCTTCATGCTAAACATTTCACCATCATGTGCAGCTATCATTCTTGCCTACATACGGCACATTTCATCATTGAAGTGAAGTCATGGCCTCCGTAATGAAGATTTCACTACCGTGAGTAACCATTATTCTCTTGTGGCATAGGACACACACACACACACACACACACACACACACACACACACACACACACACGTGCGCATGCGTGCGCGCGCATACACACACACACACACACACACACACACACACACACACCCACACACACACACACACACACACACACTCACACACACACACACACACACACACACACCAATCCATCAAACATGGTTTTTTTTTTTTTCACCGAACCCGTACCATTTTCAAATTCCATTCCATAGCTGTTGATCTGAATGCATCTTCCATGCGTGTACACGTCATCACATATGCACAACGAACAAGCATGCTCACTTGTGCATTTGCACACCTACACACACCTATGTCTGTTTATTTACTACTCCTGGCATTGACGATGTACAGTCGTTTGTCCATCATGTCCCCTCTTTTCCCCTCCCTCTCTTCTACTCTGCCTGCTTTTTTTGGCGCCCCTCCCCCCCCCCCCCCCCCCCAACCCAACACTTCCCTCCTCCTGCTCTATCTATTCGCATATTCATACAAATGTAGTGGATAGGGCTCGGAGGTTTACATGGGAGGAAAAGGGAAGGGGACCTTCTGTCATTGATGAAAAAAAAAAAAATCACCATAGAGGGGGGGGGGGGGGGGGGGGGAGGGGGGGGGGGGGGCGGATAGAGGGACGGGAGGGAGGGTCTTGAAAATAGGGGTAGGAAAGTACCAAGGACATAGAGGCATCTCCCTCTTCTACATGGCGGAAACATTTTACCACACGTAGGAAGGCGTCTTGCGTCATAACACTCACCCAAGAAAATCTCTCCCCAATACCATCTGCACACTCGGGATAAAATGAAAAGACAGGGGGGGGGGGGGGGGGGGGGGGGGGGGGGTGGGGGGGGGGGGGGGGGGGGGGGGAGGGGGGGGGGGGGGGTTCTACATTCGGGGGGGGGGGCTCTCCATGATAAATGGATCTCCATGGGGGGGGGGGGGGGGGGGGGGGGGGGGGGGGGGGGGGGGACCCTTTCTACTTGGGGGGGGGGGGGGGGGGGGGGGGGGGGGGGGGGGGGGGGGGCGGGGGGGGGGGGCTGGGGGGGGGGTTGTGGGGCGGGGGGGGGCTAAACAATTTCCATCAAAATGGGGGGGGTCCCTCCCCTACATACGGAACCCCCAATCATTGGGGGGGGGGGGGGGGCTCCGTGGTGATCTATTCGCACTTTCATAGTAACCAGTATTCTCTGGGGGTTTGGGGAGGAACAAGGGAGGGGGGGGGCGGGGGGGGGGGGGGGGGGGGGGGGGGGGGGGGGGGGGGGGGGGGGAGAGGGGGGGGGGGGGGGAGGGGGGGGGGGGGGGGGGGGGGGGGGGGGGGGGGGGGGGGGGGGGGGGGGGTCGCCCGGGGAACTTTATCTCTTCCAAACAGGATTTTTTTTTCATTGGGGGAAGTTCGGGGGGGTGGGGGGGGGGGGGGGGGGGGGGGGGGGGGGGAGGGGGGGTTCCAAGCGCGCTGTCTGGAAAAACCTTATCGAAAAAGATTTGGTGCAAATCTCCATGGATGTCTCCAAACTCTTCTCCAGACTCCAGTAGACGAAGTCTGGAGACGTTTCGGGGGTTCCTTATCGGTCCAAAACAGGCCTATGCCTAAACTTAAAAAACGTGTTTTGAATAGCTCAGAGAAAGCCTGTGTGCATCACTGAGCTTCAAGGGAAAAAACGTGGATGGCTAAGTCAAGTCACAGTCAAGTTTTAACGTCCATACACAGCAAAGGGTGATAGGGGAGACAGGGAGGGGTGTAGCTTAATTAACAGGAGAATGGGGTAGAAAGAAGGAGATGTGATCTAGCTAATTTCTGCCATGCTACCAACAGAATGACAACGTTGCCTGCCGCCAGCCTTTGTTTCTAAACAAGACTTCCCACTTTAGAAACTGACTACTCCTGTCTGAAAAAGGTTTGTCGTCAGTTTGGGCAAAACCTTCGCTTACAGAAGCCGACGGCCGTGACATTGTATCACCTGATCGGTCGGAATTTTGTCTGCTGGAAAACAGGCCTTAATCTCCTCTCAATCTAGCAGCTCGGGTAAAACGTGCATCACGTGAGGGAAAGTTTAAGGCAGTGGTTGGAGGGGTTGGGACTTATCCTTCCATCAAAGGCCATGTCCCTTCGACACGGATTCTAGGAGTTCACGGTCCTCAGGTCCAGCTTTAATTCTGCTTCAACCTTTAACCCACATAAAGGCTGCCGCCATGGATATGCGTCATTCCCAAGCCCTTCCCTCTCTCTCTCTCTCCTCCGTCTCTCTCTCGATCCACAAAGGCAGGGGTGGGAAGGGGAAGGTGAAAGGGTTGGGACTCTTACAGAGGCAGACTGGAAGTGACATTGAATCACCTGATCGGGCGGAATTTTTGTCTATGTAAACAGTTTTCCTCTCCATGTTGCAGTAAACGAGTTACGTAAGGGAAGTCGGAAGTGGTTGGGAGGATTGGGACTCCTTTCAGTTTTCCCATAATGCCGGCCCAGCCGATTTCGAGTGGACAGTCTTTGTGGTCAGCGGTCAAGTCCTGAGGGGAGCAAGTAATCCCCTTAAAATGTAGCCTGTTTTGGTAAAAGGAATGGGAATCCCTTTCCGTCGCTCTGAGAATGCCAGACAGAAGTCAAAGGAGGTCGCTCAGGGGTTATCTAAAAAGGGGTAAAGGAAACTGAGGGGAGGTCAGACGCTCTTCTGAGGGAGGGAGGCGAGATTCTCTGGTTATTTTCTATAGTAGAAAAAAAAGCATTCAATTGAAAGGGGGGGGGGGGGGGGGGGGGGTGGGGGCGGGAGGGAACACCCATGGGGGAGAGTGGGGGGGGGGCGGGGGGGGGGGGGGGGGGGGGGAGGGAGGGGAGGGGGGAACCGTCTGATGGAGGGAGGGAGAGTGAAGGGGAGTGGAGTGTGTGCGTGGGCAAGAGAAAGACTGGGGATGAAAGTGGGTCGAGAGAGGGTGTGGAGGGTGGGGAGATGAGAGGTTACTCTTACAACTCTCAGTCTTTCACATTCCTTTCTCAGAGTCAGTCGAACTGCTGTGTTCTGCTGGCAGCAGAGAATGAGGTCACGGAGGACTTCTGACACCGACCTCACTGCAAAGCAACAAGAGACGAATCAGGGACTGTCATGGACTGGAATTGATATTACATTACAGCCCGGAAAATCAGCACTAAAAAAAAAAAAAAAAAAAAAGTTAAAAAAGAATTTGGGGGGGGGGGGGGGGGGTGGGGGGGGGGGGTGAGGGGGGGGGGTGGGGGGGGGGTGGGGGGTGTGTGTGCAATAAAACACCTGACAGGTGACCTCATGGCGATCTCCAGTTGACGCAAAACTATTATAAACATCAAAGACTCTGTGTGCAAGGGCCTTTCTCCCAACGACTAAAAATTGTGATGAACTGGGCCTCTCACCACCAGAATGAAACTGAAAAACAACAACAAACAACGACAAAAACTTCAGTCAGCGGCTTCGTATATGTCGTTCACACACACACACACACACCACACACACACACACACACACACACACACACAGAAGCACACACACCGAGCGTGATTAGAGCGAGCGAGCGAGGCGAGAGAGCGAGAGAGAGAGAGAGAGAGAGAGAGAGAGAGAGAGAGATTTAGAGAGAGAGAAGAGGAGAGAGAGAGAGAGAGACCACTATGCTCCATCTTAAGGACACGTAGAAAGGACAAAACAAAACAAACAAACCAACCTAAAACGACAATAGCAGCAGCAACAACAACAAAACACCAAGCTCCATGTTGGGGACATAAAAGGAAGAACTGAAAACAATACTATAACCTTGTTGAGGACATAGAGAAAGCACTGAAAAAAAATACTATACCATATTGAGGACATAGAGAAAGCACTGAAAAACAATACTATAACCATGTTGAGGACATAGAGAAAGCATTGAAAACAATACTATAACCATGTTGAGGACATAGAAAAAGTACTGAAAACAATACTATAACCATATTGAGGACATAGAGAAAAAAAACTAAAAACAATACTATAACCAAGTTGAGGACATAGAGAAAGCACTGAAAACAATATTATAACCAAGTTGAGGACACAAAGAAAGTACTGAAAACAATACCATAACCATGTTGAGGACATACATACAGAAAAGATTAAAAACAATACCACCATCTATGTTGAGGACATTTTAAAAAAAAAAAAACCCTGAAAATTACCATCGTCCATGTTGAAGACATAGAGACAGAACTGAAAACAATACCATCATTCATGTTGAAGTGGCATGAAAAGGACTGAAAACAATACTGTGCTCTGTGTAGAGGACTGAAGACAATACTGTGCTCTATATATTGAGGATATATGGAAAGAACTGAAAGATATACTATGGCCTATGTGTTAAGGACATATAGGAAAGAAAAAAAAAAAACCAAAACAAAACAAATCAAAACATAAAACAAGAATGAAAAATAGCCCCATGCTCGGTGTTGCAAACATAAGGAAAGCCCCCCCCCCCCCCCCCCCCCCCCCCCCGCGCCTCCTCTCTAGGGATAAGCAAAATAGAACGAAAGTGAAAAAGGGAAATAAAAAGATAACATGCTGTGTGAGGGGAGCACATAATCATGTCAGATGTAAAGTAGTAACGATGAATTTCACGGCATTCTTGAACGTGATTCAAAATGTGATTCAATTCGAAACAATACTCACAACCATAAAAAACTGCGCTCTGTCAGTGTATAATGATTTATCTTGTACTTTGTTTTAGATTCGGAAAAGTGAAAAATTAGCGAATTTGTTCGTATATCAAATAAAAATGAAAAATTATATAAAAAAAGAAAAGGGGGGGGGGGGGGGGGGGGGGGGGATAATAACTATTCTTTCATTGTAAAGAACTTAGACGCCTTAGTCTAGTCATAACTGATCCGGTGTTTTTGTTGTTACTGAACGCGTCTATTTGATAACCGTAGCATTGTTCGAACAGGGTTTTGTGTTTACATCGTTTCCTTCCCGATAGATGTTCCACTTTAACTTGTTCATTATAAGTTCGTGTTTTAATATATTCTACGCTCCCAAATGTAGAGAATAAAAAGGAATTTTTTTTTTTTTTTATTGAAAGGAATGAAAACAACAAGATGCTTTTTTTTTCAGGCTACGCGGGCATGCGTTTGAATCTGGTAGAAAGTCGAACAAACACTTTCGAATCAATGCACCAAGAGGAATAAACAAAGACATTTTTTTTTCTTCTTCTCCAAGGCAAAACTGACCATTCTCTAAGCCCGTCATGTGGACTGTCGCTGGAACAATGGAATGAGGTCGACATACCTCCTTCTGCGGTACCTGTGCTGTGTACACGGACATATTATCAGTATTATTGTTATTATTATCAATATCATCATCATTATTATTATTATGAATATGGTTATGAGCACATATATAGCGCCTATCCTCGGCTTCAGACCAAGTCCTAGGCGCTTTCCAGTCTACGGTCTCGTGTACACAACTTGTGCCTACTTGGGTAGAGCAGGTGAAGAGCTGCCTGCCGGCGCTACATTCGGTGTTTCTCGTATCATTCAGTCAACATCATTCACTCAAGTTTTCTTCCTGTCTTTTTTTCCCCCAATTTTCACGCAGGGTGCATGCTATGTGTAACTTGTCATCCAAACGAACGACCAAACTGGCCTTCTCTTTCGAGATTAGATGGGATTTTACGTGTGTGGAAGATGTTCTGCGCGCGTTTACACACGGAACTTCGGTTTATAGTCTCAATCGAAGGGCTTTCTTTTTTTTTTTTTTTTTTTTTTTTTGAAATGGAGGCAGAACCAATTTTACCTCCGAGGGAAAAATCGCTCTGTTCTGAAACGACCCGATCGAGATTCGAACCCGTAACTCCAGGATCACGAAGATTACGAGTCGGGTGCTCTACTAACTGAGCTTTTTTTGGCCCCCACAGGGAGAGATGTTTCAGTTAGATTGACAACGAACAAACTATTCGTATAATCAGGCAGTTCTAGAGACGCCTTATGATTTTACGCGTTGCATGCATTCAATGGCAGGACTCATTATAATAAAGCCGGAATAGCTCAGCTGGTAGAGCGCCGGACTCTGGTGATCCTGGGGTTGCGGGTTCGCATCTCCGCCGGGCCGTTTCGGAACCGGGGGATTTTTCCCTCGGAGTTAACATTGGTTCTGACTCCATTTCCCAAACAGTCCTTCGAATGAGACTATAAACCGAGGTTCCGTGTGTGTGAACGCACGCACAACATCTTGCACACACGTCAAAAATCCCATCATCAACTTTCGGAAGAGAAGGCCAGTTTGGCCGTTGGTATGGATGACACGTTACACATAGCTTGCACCTTCCCCGAAGATGGAGTATGGCTGCCTTAATGGCGGGATGAAAAACGGTCATACACACAAAACTCCACTGCGTGTCTTTACAGGGAGTGTCCGCAGGAGTATCAGCCTGCGTACGCAGAAAGAAAGAAAGAAAGAAAAAATTATGATAAAGCAATCTCTCTCTCTCTCTCTCTCTCTCTCTCTCTCCACACACACACACACACACACACACACACACACACACCACATACACACACACAAACACACACACACACACACCACACGTACAGCAAATGGACCTAAGTGATAGAGTAGAGACAACAGCAGAAAGAGAAGCTTTTATAACACTCAAAGACCATAAACCTAATTTTTTTGAACAACCCAACTTGTAGATTGATAAACCCATCCAAATCCGAATTAGGAAAAATCAGTAAAAACATTTTAGAGAAAACCATAAAAAACATAAGAGAGAACACCGAATTCAACCTCTGGAAAAATGAAATATCAGGGTTAGAAATGGAAATCATTTTCCATACAAAGAAAACTTTACTCCACAGCAAAAACGAGACTTGGACCAAGAACACCAGGAAAAAGTTCAACTTTTGATGTCACTATGGGATCGTATGATGGTGCCGAAACCTGCGAACTTGTCGGACTATTCATGCTATCTAACATTCAAAAAAAACTTGGAAAACAAATTGGACTGTACAGAGATGATGGCCTCGCTGCACTGAGTGATAGCCCTAGAAACATTGAAAAAATAAGAAAAAAAGAATTGTGCAAAATCTTCCACGACCAAAATTTAAAAATCACCACAGAAGCTAACAAAAAGATAGTGAATTATCACGTTAGACCTCAAACAACATACATTTAAACCATAAAAAAAACCAAATGACACACCTGTCTATGTAAATATCAAAAAAGTAATCACCCACCTCCATACTCAAAACGATACCTAGAGGCATAAACAAGAGATTATCTAATCTGTCATGTAATGAAACAGTATTTAACAACACTGCAGCTGAATACCAAGAAGCGTTACACCAAAGTGGCTACAACTACAAATTACACTATGATGACCCAGGAAATGATATGAGCAGACACAAGAAGAACAGGAAAAGGGAAAAAATCATATGGTACAACCCCCCATACGATGGAAGAGTTAAAACAAACGTTGGGAAAGAATTCTTTAAAATTCTGACATCTTCTTTCCAAAAAAGAGCACAAGCTGTTAAGATATTTAACAGGCACAACATCAAATTATCATACTCATGTATGCCGAATCTCAAAAAAACATCATTGATTCAACCAACAAAACGAAAAGCAGTGCAGAGACAAACGAGGGTGAAGAAAAAGGAAATCTTGCAACTGTACCAAGAAACAACAGTGCCCTCTAAACAATAAATGCCTCCACAGCAATATTGTATACCAAGCCACTGTAAAATAAAAATCAGAGAACACTGAAGAAACATATATAGGTATCACTGAAAACCAGTTTAAAACTAGATATGCAAATCATAAACAGTCATTTAACAAAGAAAAAGATACAAAAAATCAAACAGAATGAGAGTAAATATATTTGGAAACTCAAAGATAAAAAAAAAATAGACTACAACATATCCTGGAAAATCTTAAAAAAGAGCTGCATCATACAATAACATTTCAAAAAAGATGTAATTTATGCCTAACAGAAAAATATATGATCCTATGCAAACCAAAATTAGCAACCCTAAACACTAGGATAGAAATGGTTAACAATTGCAGACACAAATGGAAGTTCCTATCAGGGAGCAAAAAAAAAATCAAAAAACACATGAAAAACACTGACCGCACGTGATGGCAGACAGCGAACACGTAAAAAAAAACACCGACAACACCGACCCCCCCATACCCTGACGACTGCACCAGCAAGAAACAGCGCTGTAGGTGACACCAGTCAAGTCATGGTATGCATGTGACAGATATCTCAGAAAGCTGATATGAGAGACGATGCTATGCTGCAAATTCAGCCAAGAAATTTGTGCTAACGACTGTTTTCTGGTTGAAATCTACATAAAGGAAGCCCTCTCTCTTCTAGCCTGTCCATGTAACACATCCAAAACCTACCCCACTTCGCTCTCACTGTCCGTTTTCCTGCTCCGCACTCTTCAACCATTACCCCAAAGAAACAATGTGTGCGCAGACACACACACACACACACACACACACACACACACACACACACACACACAGACACAGAGAGAGAGAGAGAGACGAGAGAGAGAGAGAGAGAGAGAGAGAGAGAGAGAGAGAGAGAGAGAGAGAGAGAGTCCCTTACACACACAGAGACTCACCCTGAACGCCACGTTTTGCGAAGGAATTGGCAGCTCGGACGTTCTCTCTCCACAGCTCCAGACTGATCGACTCCCAGCTGTCGTCACTCATGACGTCACTGCCAGCGGTTGTGACGTTGGGCGTGACGTCATCTCCGGACCCTAGATAGTGGGGCCTGAAAGAGAGATCGCTGAGACTGACCCCTGTGGGCCACCCGATCGCATCGTTTTCTTCCACAGACAGGATCAAAGACTGTGGATCGCTGGCCGAGGACCGTGGTGACCCGATGCTGTTTGAGCTGACCTTGGCTTCACCGGTGGCTTTGGATTCTCCGGTCCTGAGGTTCTGGTGAGATCCATCATCTGGACTGGTAGGAAACACTGGGCTGTTCAGACCAGGTGTTTGCCGTCTTCGTGTTGGGGAGTTTCGTTAACATGCCTTGTTTTTCAGTTGCGCGAGTCGTTTTGGGACATAGCCGATCTGCGTAATCAGTCATTGGCTCAGTTACGCACTGTTTGTGTCTTTTATGTCACCCCCAGCGTTTACGGCATTTGAACATTTCATTTCATCACTGAAATGTAGGTCATTTTGAATCACACTGCTGTCGTGCGTTTTTGGCGACAGCGGCAAAAACGACGACGTCTCCGCTTTCGTTGGTCATCACTGTGTGTCTTTCCTGTTTGCTTTTGTCGTTGCTCTGATGAGCAGTTATGTTCGTGAACGAAGGTGCGATCTCTCTTTGGTGAGTGGATACTGACTCCTGCACTGTAGCAGTCTTCCCAGCCTTGCTCGCGGTCATCGGTGCTGCACTTTCAAGAGAGTTCCCAGCAAGAGAGTTCTTCTGTAGTTCGGAAGACCCGCGTCGAAGAGCACTCGCGCCTGAGTCTGTGGCGGGGGGTGCAGTAACTGTCTGTTACACCTTTATTTGTGATACTTTCCCCAGCCCTCGTCTTTGCTGTGTCTGCACATGGTGGAGAAGAATGTCCACAGGACCAAACGCAGCTGTAGTTCTTTTCTGTGCTTGGAGATGTTTGTCTTTCCGAGCTCTTCCTGCACGACCATACCAGCGATCCAGATGGCAAAGATTTGAAGTCTGTCCTTCTTTGCTCATGGAAGGCTTGGACATCGTCTTCATGTACAGATACCCGACTTTCCAGATTCGACCTTGTTCTACCTGGAGATGCTGACGGCAGGAAAAGTATTCCCGTCTCTGTCGTTGCCACGCGGTCCGAGACGTCTTCTTCGTGAGCCGAGGCTCCACTTCCCGATCTGGACCTGGCTCTTTCTGGACGCTCCGAAGACAACGAGCCTTCTGCTGTTTCTTCCTTTACTGGTCCGGTCCAGGATGTCTTCTTCAGGTCGGACTGCCTCGTTCGGTGAACTTGTGTGTTCGATGTTTCTGATGAGCCAGACCGCCTGTCCCCTGCCCTCTTGGTTTGGATCTCATCATTTTGAGATTCTATCACGACTTTAGATCCTCCGTTCTCCAGAACTTGTGTGGGGTGTTGTTTCTGATTTGACGGTTACGAAACAGTTGGACTTTGTGGCTGAGGTAACACTGCAGACGGCTGTGTCAGTTGCAGATGTAGAGGAGTCACACGCGAGATTTTCCAAGGGGATCTTTGTGATGACTCAGAAAGCCAGCAGATGTCTCCTCTCACTGTTCTCCAACTACACTCGCATGTTTGTGTAGCTGGTGGTCCATCACTCCTCCTGGAGAATCCGTCTGACGTGCTGGACAATTCATAGCCAGTTTCTCTGTCTTCATGCTGGACATGGCCTAGAGGGTTCTTCCATTCTGAAAATTCGTCACTTTGAGACGTCTGTGCGATTGTTCCTCCTAATGACCTGTGCTGCCATGAGGTGGTCCTCCTCCCTGTTCTCAAAGTCCGCCCACGCAATTCTTCTCCGAACCGTAAAGTCTCCTTCCCATCGCATTTCACAGCACATCTGTCAGAGAGATAGGACTGTGTGCCTCTCTCAGGTTTGCAGACACAATCATCAATGTCTGCCATCGGCGCAGACTCTGAAAGTTTACAGTTCAGTGTATATGGTTTTTCTGACATTTCACTCAGCAAAGAGTTCATGCTATTTTCTGTTTCCAGCTTATGATCTGTTGGAGTCGCAGACATCTCACTCCCATGACTGATGGTTTGGGATGTCTCTGACGACTTGCTCAGTGAAGCTTGGGTACTTCTCCAAGCTCTCCGGGCCCTATCTCGTGCGTCTTTTGTGTGTGGTGGATGTAGCAGCTCCTGAATCCCTGACAGATGTGTGTGTTTCCATCGCATAGAATGAGTTCTACTTCCAGTGTTCGTTGCATATCCGAGTGCGTTTTCTCGTATTTTACCCGTTTTATTCTCCAGCGCCAACCTGGCTGATATTTCTGAACATCCAGACAACAAGGACCCGGCGCTTCTGTCTGTTGCCGCTCACAGTCACCTGTGTCTTTTGATCTCGTGGACACGTTGGCCTTGAGGTGATGCTGCGCCGGTGTTCGGTATGATTCACATGGCTCAGAGGTTGCTCTTCTGACCGTCCTGATGATGCAGTCATGGGTGTCTCCGATGACTTTGGATGCCGCGTGTCTGGAACTCCTAGAGACAGGGACTTTGGAGGACCTAGACGTCAGAAAACTTGCCTCTCGCTCAGGGTTCCAATAGATGTAGGTGTCAGAGTCAGGCGTCGTGTGTCCAACCTCCCCAGAATCTACACCTTTTGTGGGAAGCCTGTCTGCTATTTCAGCAGACCGACAACCGGTTCTTCTCCCAACGTCCTCGGAGCACCGAGACATGTATCTGGTACTTCTGGGCCCGTCATTCTCTCTGCGCGGCCAGTGTCTTCTGCAGGCTCTCTCCGCACAGGGCTGGCTCTGCCACTGCCTTCAGGGTACACTCACTGAAACAGGTCGCCATGCTAGCGCAAGACCTACAGCCCAGATACAGCGCATGCAGCTTCTTCATTCTGCTCTTCACGGCAGTCGTAGTGCTTCTCATCCTGGTCGTTGTCCTGCACGGATCTGCCTGGCAGACCTCGGGGCTGGAATCCATTGATCCTAGTTGGTCAGGTTCTTTTCGAGTTTCGGGTCTGCTTTTGCGAGTGGATGTGGACGTTGGTCCTTCCTTGGTGTCCCGGGTGGTGCCTCGAGTTTTCCCTGGAAGCAGGTGTTCTTTTAACCGGACTGAGCTTGAACTTACTCGTGGGAGGCCCAGGGTACTCTGCTTTACCGTGGACTCGGTTGTCCTGGAACATTCTGTCAGATAAGATCGGGTTGCCTGGAATTCTTACAATCCTTTGTCTTGTGTCAGTTCTTGTACGTCTTCACTGTTTTGACTTCTGAAAGCCCTCCACGTGTTCGGATGACCTGGTCGACCCTGGGATTCCGTGACGAGTTCATTTCCGTTGACCTGAACGATCTCAGAAGTTTCTTCACGGGTGGATCGACTACTCTCACATCCTCCTGCCGACAATGCAGTTTCAGAATGATGACGTTCCAATTCCAGGTCACGAGCGTTGGGGCATACACCACACTGACCTGTGTGGCTTTGAACAGAGCGGGGTGACGTGGATGGGGGTGAGGTGGAAAAAGGGGTGAGGGGGCGGTCCGAAGTGTTCCTGGGTCTGCTTCTTCTGTCGCCCGTCCATTCCTGGTCTCCCCCACCTTCTCCGTCATCAGGGTCACTGTACCACACACACACACACACACACACACACACACACACACACACACACACACACACACACACACTAAATATGGAATGGAGGTATAGAGAAGATTTGACAGGGCTTTCATTCCAACACCATATTCATACCCCCCCCCCCCCCCCCACACACACCTCTGTTTCTCTGCTCTCCCTCCCCCACCCCCCTTTCCTTCCCCTCCCCCACTTTCCTCTTCAACCCACCACGGAATCTCCGATCGGCGTGCTGGGTTAGGCAGCGGCACCACAGATTCTGGAAAGGCTGGAACCGCCCCCAGGGTCACACTGACCTGGCTGGTACTTACCTACCCCCTCCTAGGTTTTGAGTGCTATGGACTGGAATGGCATGACCTGGACCTGCACGTTGGTGTCACCCACTGAAGAGCCGAGGCTGACAATTCTGACCGTCTCATGCACCAACACGCAAGGTAAGTTAATGTTGCTTATAGCCCAGCCGACCGCAAAGAGCCACGTCAGGGCTGTCATCGAGTCAAAGTGAAGTCACAAGTCATTGAAAAAAAAACAAAACAAAACAAAAAACAAAAATCAACAAAAAAACCCTCATTCACACAACTCACAAATCATTGAAAAACAAAACAAAACAAAACAAACCTCAAAAAAAAAATTCATTCACACAACTCACAAATCATTGAAAAACAAAACAAAAAAAAAAACAACAACCAACAAAACAAAAAATCATTCACACAACTCACAAATCATTGAAAAACAAAACAAAACAAAAACAAACAAACCAACAAAAAAAAAAACTCATTCACACAACTCACAAGTCATTGAAAAACAAAAACAATAACAAACACACAACAACAAAACAACAACACAACAACAACAACAAAATCTCATTCACACAACCCTTTAGAATACACACCTTCTAAAAAACACACACCGGAAAATTTTCGTTAAAAAAATCTTCTTCCGTAAAATCTGACATCAGATTAAAAACAAAATGTTGATCTCTTTCAGAAATTCAAAAAATCATAATTATCAGGTGAGACATCTGAACAAGGTTTTTTTTTTTTTTTTTTTTTTTCCCTCATGGAGTCTGCTGTAAAGTGTTTATGCCTCACATCATGCAAATCCCAACACAAAAAAAAAAAAAAAAAAAAAAAAAAACTGAAAGAGTGGAAAAAACAAAAAGTTTCACTGTGAGTGGTACATGGCACGGAATTTACCACGGAACTTCTTCACCTTTGTAAAAGATAAGAATGGGTGCACAACGAGTGGCCCTGTAAACGGCTCAAGACTGTTCCTTCTTTACTCGGGAACAAGGTCAAAACTCTTTCAGGTTTATGGGAACCATTTACGCGTGATCACTTCATCACGGGAGCAAGAGTTATCCTCCTTGTGTTGTTATTTACCCAAATTAGTGGGGGCGGTCGTGGGTTTTATTAGTACTATGGCAGGGTAGCGTTCAATGCATGTTGAGTCAGGGCAGGCACTACTCAAAGATCACTGACGTGACTCAGCCCGCGGAGCCGTGCCTCCGTTGGTGAGTGGCCTTATTATGGAAGCTCCCTCAAGACAGCTAGCGCAAGGACTGCGGCTACAGAACGTGGGTGTAGCTTTGCATGGGGAAAAGCCTGGACTAATAACGGCATGGGTGAATCGCGTCACTGAAAAGGCGCAGACCACGAACAGCAGTATTTTTAGAGCACCCCCCCCCCCCCCCCCCCCCTAAAAAAAAGGAAAAACAACCAAACAAAATAACAAAAAAAAAAAAAAAAAAAAAAAAAAAAAAAAAAAGACAAAAGTGAAAAAATTTATGGCAACTCACCTTGCAGTGTCTAAGGTCATGGCCTCGACACGTGACCCGTCCAAGGTCACGGTCATGTCCCCTTCGCACAGAGTCCCTGAACAAGAAGAACGGTAATTCAGTCAACCAAGTGCAGACTGAGAAATCGCTCCACACGAGGCGTTTTCTGAATGCCGACCGATTGATGTGAATACCGATGATGTTTTCTATAATATATATATGTAATTTACATATTGTGTAATCTGATTGATCTAATTATTCGTGATACCTTCAAAGACCGGATGTAAAAAAAAAAAAAAAAAGAAAAAAAAAAAAAAGGGGGAAAAAAGCATACAAGTCCCTATCTATTATTCTCCTAAATAAAGACTTTTGCCTTGTTTTGTGTATATGCAGACTGATTATTCTAAGTGTCCATGGTCTTTTCTGTATAGAAATGATCAATCTCGGTGTCCTTGATTTTTTTTCCTCTTATACAACGAATCAATAATTTCAGTGTCCTTATCATTTTTTTTTTTTTTAAAAAATTTTTACATGCAGACAGATTAATCTTTTTTGTCTCCCAGTGTGCTTTCTATATACAGACTTACCAATGTTAGTTACTGTCTGTCTGACCATCCGTCTATCCATCCATCCGTCCGTCTGTCCGTCCATCCATCCGTCCGTCTATCTATTCATCTGTCTATCTATCTGTCTTGTCCATATGATGAATAGAAAAGCCCGCACTCGCTGTTCGCTCGTAAACTGATTATTTTCAATGGCCAAATATTTTACTTCATGCGCTTTTCTTCGAGGTTAAGGGGAAAAAAAGAAAGAAGAAGAAGACCACCTACTAAGCCAGCTACTGAAATAAAATCGCAAAGTCGCGGAGATAAAACTTTTCACTTACGAAAACAAGGCTGACGTGAACTATTGACGCTGGATTTGTTTTGTTTGTTTTAGAATGCAAATCGATCATCTCAGTACGTGAGAGCCCCCCCCTTTTTTGTTGTTGTTGTTGTGTTATAAGACGCAGATTGATTAATCTCAACGCCGACAGTTTTCGGCAATGACGCAGGCGATGTTGTCATTTCCATGCAGTAAAGTGTTTGTGTGGTGTATGTGTGTGTGTGTGTGTGTGTGTGTGTGTGTGTGTGTATGAGCGTGCGTGCGTGCGTGCGTGCGTGCGTGTGTGTGTGTTTGCGTGCGTATGCGCGCACGCGTGCGTGCGTGTGCGTGCGACTGTTCAAATAAGTACCTGTCCAGTCTTCTAGCGGGTCAGCATCCTCTGTGTTTCTGCCTGGTCTGGACCGGAAACAGTATGACCTACGCCGGTCGGGGTGACGTCATGTATGACGTCACGGAAACGTCACCGCTGGTCCCCTGCTGCCATCAGGAAAGGGGAGAGAACGCTGCTGGATGATCTCGGGGAGACAAGGTCTCAGAAGCGACTGCATAGAAAAGTAAAAGACGTATACATGATAAGCTGTGCCTCCCTGATGAGTCCGATTCAGCGGACGAAAGGCCTCGGAGCAGTTGATATGATGGTTCGGTCTTCAGGATGGATTACGATGGTCCCCCATATGCTGCTGGTGAAGGATTATAGATATGAATATTTTCCTGATTTTTCCTTCTCATTTTTCTCCTCCCCCCTCCCCCCCCCCTTTCTTTTTTGGTTATATATATATATATATATATACCAATGTCCGGCACAAAATAACAATCTTCTTTTCTTATTTATTTATTTATTTTTTAACATCTTTGCCAAGTCATTAATGCAATGATGGAGAAATTGTTAGCGTGCACTTGTTTTCCCCACTATTAAATTGTTCAAAAACACACACACGATTCACACGCACGCGCGCACACACACACACACCACACACACACACACACACTTTTGTTATATATATATATTGTTATACAGACACACGTATTTTTTCTCTAGTTCAGAAACTAGAACATTTTGGTTCCCGCTTTTGTTTATCCATTAGTGCACGGACTCTGTAGAGATGATGTGTGTGTTTGATTCACAATGTGTGTATGCAAAATGTGTGTCCTTTGCGTGCGTGCGTGCGTGTGTGTGTGTGTGTGGGAATAGGGGGGCAGGGGTGCGGACTGTTCAAAGAGGGGGGGGGGGTCGGTGGGGTCTAGCTGGTCAGCACCCTCTGTGTTTCTGCCTGGTCTGGACCGGAAACAGCATGAACGGGTGGTGGTGGTGATCATGTATGACGTCACGGAAACGTCACCACTGGTCCTGCTTCCATCTGCTGGATGATGCGGGGAGACAAGGTCCCAGAAACGACTGCACAGAAAAGTAAATACGTATACATGATAAGCTGTGCCTTCCTGGTGAGTGCGATTCAGCGGGGACACACACACACACACACACACACACACACACACACACACACAATCTCTCTCTCTCTGTATATATATATATATATATATTATATATATATATATATATATATATATATATATATGATATTAAGGCACACGTATTCTTTCTCTAGTTCAGAAACTAGAACATTTTGGTTCCCGCTCTTGTTTATGCACGGACTCTGTAGAGATGACTGCATGTTGATTCACAATACATGCAAAATACAGTCCTTTCAAACAAACAAAATGCAGAAAGGAATGGGGGGGGGGGGGGGGGGGGGGGGGGGGGGGGGAGTGTCACTGAAAATCGTCCTTTTCAACAACAGCTTTAACCGCTAATTAATCTGTTATTTTGTGCCAGACATCGATTTTTCATGGTACGTAACTGATGATTACGTGTCCAAACAGACGCGTTTGTCTTTGTCTCCCTTTTCTCTCTCTCTCTCTGATTTTCATGCCACACGTACGTGACTGATCTTTACCATGTCCAAACGCGCGTGCTTTTTTTTTTTTTTTTTGTCTGTAATAACTGTCATAACGGCAGAGAAAGAGCTGGTCCGAAAACAGAAAGGATTGGAGCGAAGTGACCATGCCAGATCTCCTCACGACAGCTGCCAACAGAAGAGCCTGGAGAGAAACGGCATCGCGCTGCCTCATCGCGCCCCCCCCCCCCCCCCCCCCCCCCCCCCCCCCCCCCCCCCCCCCCCGACCCCATGAGTGAGTGAGTAAGCGAAGTGAGTGAGTGAGTGATAACAAAAGTTTAGTCTCCTCCTTCAAGGATAATGTTTTGTCATCTTCTTTGACTTTAATTCGAACAGCGTATTTGTAGTTGCCTCCTTATGTCCATCTTTATGCATTCGTGTGTGTGATTTTTCACACACACACACACACACACACACACACACACACACACACACACACACACACACACCTCTCCTATCTATCCTCTTCCCTGTCACCCCTTCCCTCTCTCCCACACACACACACACACACACACACACTCACACACACACACAAAACCACACACACACACTGTGTGTGTGTGTGTGTGTGTGTGTGTGTGTGTGTGTGTGTGTGTGTGTGTGTGTGTGTGTGTGTGTGTGCGCGCGCGCGTGTGTGTTTGAGTGTGCGTGCGCGCGTGCGTACGCGCGTGTGAGGTGTATGTGCATGTGTGCGTGCGAGCGTGTGTGTGTGTGTGATTTGTAAGGAGAAACGTATTTGTTGATAATTCAGTCTTCTTTGACAGTTGAGGGGGGTTAAAAAAAAAAAAAAAGAGTTTCTCTTTTTTTCCTTTTTTTTTTTTTCTTCTTTTTTGTGTGTGTGTGTGTTTTTTTTTTTAATGTCTTTCTTTCTTTTCTTTTTTTTTTTTTTTTCTTCTTTTTTTTTTTTTAATGATAAAAAAAAAAAACAGTATCCGCTCCCCACCAATCAAATCCCGCGGGTTACTTTCTTCATGGGCCCACCTGTGTGTTGCAGACGACGGGCCGCGGTGGCGCAGTGGTATAGGCATGAAGGGGAGGGCACCCAGTGGGTTCGGAAACTGACAAACGCCGAAGAGAGCGGACAAAGTCCGCACTTTGATCTGCACACACACGGGCACAGATCGCGCACGCGCCAATTAAGTGTCCGCTTAATTAACTAAGCGTGTGACGACAGACAGGAAAAAACACCACCTATATACAACAAATGGCACAACAAGAAACTAAACTCTATTTTGTCAACAGATAGGCCTGTGACGAGTTGACTTTGAACAACTGATTCGATATGGAAACAGATCCAATGAAAATATGACATGGCAGCGAGATGTTCCACAAATGTTAAAAGTTCCACAGCGTAATGGCCGTTTGGTCAGTGAACTGTATGAGGTTCCCCCATGTTTAGAGACAAAGATGGGACTCGTTTATATCCTTCCAATGCCTTTCATCTCTCCCTGACCTGAATGAAGTATCCATTTACTGCAGTTCAGGATCTCTCAAGTGTTTGAACCAGTGACTTGGTTTGACCGGATTGATTGTTTTTCTTTCTGAATTGAAGAAACTGTTTTCTAACTTATTGTACATTGCGTTTTCTAGGGTTTTTGTTTTGTTTTGTTTTGTTTTGTTTTTTTTTTCGTTTGTTTTTTGTTTGCTTTTTTGTGTTTATGCTAAAGCATGCCCTTTTTACTCACACAATGGCATACAAAATAACTACTAGTCTACTTGATTCTATCCCTAATGACATGCACAAACAACACATGCCAGATGGCGCTTTTAATGTCACAAAATAATGCTGCCCTGATGACTGCGATCTGTGTGTGTGTGTGTGTGTGTGTGTGTGTGCGCGCGCGCGCGCGCGCGCGCGTGCGTGTGGTGTGTGTGTGTGTGTGCGTGTATGTGTGTGTGTGTGCGTGTGTGTGCGTGCGTGCGTGTGTGCGTGCGCGCACGCACGCACGCGCGTGTGTGTGTGAAAATGTTTGTCGAAACTGTAGGCTACTCGTCTTCTACGTGTTGTTTACTGACATAAGCGTGGCTTGAACCTCGTGTTGTTGTGTACACATATTTTGGCTTGTTTTTCAGTGAACCTGTAGCTTGTGTCAATCGCTTCGGAAGACCTGCTTCACTTTACCTACACAGTCCACAGAATGCTCATAGGTGTTCTGCAAGGCGGACACTCTTTGTTTTGTTTTTTGTTTGTTTTGTTCCACCTCGGAAAAGTCTTCATCATCAATGCTCGATCTAAACCAGCCCCAAACTCACCCTCCAGAACAGCATGTCCGTCTCACCAGCTGCCTTCTGTTTCCTGTTTTCCTGCTTGTAAGACCAGACCAGCCACTGGAAGAACCCGATCTTTCCACGTCACATCAACGACTGGAATTGTCTTTCACAAGAAGCAGCGCCATCGCTCACGGTGGACAGTTTCAAATACCTGAATTTTTGAACAGTCCCCCTACCCCCCCCCCCCCTCTCCTTCCCGGTCTTCATCCATCAACATCACCCAGTAGTCCCCCCATCCCCCCACCCCCCTCACCCCACCCCCCGCTCGCTCTCTCTTCCCCCCCCCCCCCCCACCCATCCCTGCTGAATGCGCTTTATTATTCTCCAGGATCCTATGCTCACATCATCGACGGAATAACTCCACTCCTCCACCTCCGCTCCCCAACAACTCAAAAAGACAAATGCCAAAACTATCAGTGTAGTCATGATCGTGAAGGTGGATGTAACAAGAACGAAGAAGAAAGGGGAGGTTTTTAGGCATTTGTACAACCACCTTGTAAGGTGATTTGCAGATGAATTCGCTTCAATCTTTAGCAGTGAGAAAAGCACGCGTGGAAAACTACGTGAGTGAGTGTCCAAAAATAGTGGGCCTGTCTTTTGCCCACCTCACTTGCCTTTCTCAAGCCTTGCCGAGTCGCCGCTCGTCTGTTTTTACGTGGTGTTGCCTTACGGCGGTTTGGCGAAGTCTCCGGTCTGCTGCGCCTCCACGACTCTGCCTCTTTGCTCCCCGTTGGCGGATACTCTGCAGTGCCGACGTCTGGAAGTGGAGTCGACATTTGTGTGCCTTTGTGAATCGCTGTCTGGCAGTCGTGGATGCCTTCTCACAAGAGGTGTGCAAAGGGGGTCTACCCTCTGCCTGTCGGCTGGTTTTGGCGTTTGACTTCGTAGAGAAGGAATACTGAGCATTCGTGCTCTGGTCTGGACTGTTTACGACCATTGTTGTCATTCTGTTGTGCTGATCTCGCCAGGGTCCGCGACTGTTCGTGCTTGGGTTTTAAAAATGCCGATGTTCTACATATCGCGACGTCATTCAACTGAGTAATGCGTCAGATTACGACGTCACACAG
>JADBJO010003718.1:105323-110323 GCA_016801955.1 Conus betulinus
AGCCCGGGGGGTCAGTGTCCAGGTGAGGGTCTTCCCCGGGGCGGACCACGTGAGATTGCTGGGTCAGGACCCTGACCGCTACCAGCAGCAGATCCTGCAGTTTGTGGAGAAACTGGGCTTGCTTCGGCCAGCTGGAGGGTAGAGCGGGGTCAGATTGGTGGACGAAGTCGTGAAAACTACTGGTGGATCGATCTGTGGGAAATCCTTCGTGGGGCTCTGAAGGAACTTGGCTTGGTTCGGCCGACTTATGGAGTGCAGAAGGGAGTCACGTTTGTTCACAACCTTGTGACAACTGCCAGGTGAACACTAGCATGGGAGATCATCACTCTGAGAACGAAGTTGGGAGGGTATTTCAACGGTGGGAAGCAACCCTGATATGGCCCTTTGCGGTCGGCTGGGCTATTAGCAACATTACACTTACACACACACACACACACACACACACACACACACACACACACACACACTGCGCGCGCGCGCATGCACACACACACACACATACGCGCGTGCACACACACGCACGCACGCACGCACGCACGAACGCACACACACATATTGTTTCTTTTCTTTTCTTTTTTTCATCGTTTGATTCTGTCTATTTGAAGTTAAATGGTGTCACCATTTGGACAAAATCCTGAAACTATTAGGGAACACAATTATTTGTAAATCCTGTACTTTTTTTTTTGTATGTGTGAGTTGTTTGTTTGTTTGTTTTAAGGAAATTGGTTTGGTGCGATCGACTTTGGTGTAAACTGTTGGTAAAACTCTGCAAATAACAGAACTCTACTTCTTACAGATAATTTGATCGGAGGAAATAAATGGATGAGGTTCATTCATCTAGAGTGTATCATATTGGATCAGACTTTTGTGTCAACATATTGTGGTCAGTGCTGAAATCAGCGTAAGTTTATTGCCTGAAAACACTAGATTTAGAAAGAGAGGGGGTTAGTTTACCGCCAAGGACACAGACAAACAGAGTACAGGACTAGACACAATGCATTTCGACCTCTTTGGGTCTTCTTCAGGCGAAAACAAATAACATTCAGGACAGTGAAAACGAAGAACGAGAAACCACTTATCTTCGCATGTTCGCCGCACGGTCAAAATGGCCGCCGGAGGGAAACGAGGCCACCCCAGGAGGGCATCATGGGAGAGGAAATAGTGAGGGGGAGGGGAGGGAGGGGAGGGGGGGGGGGGGGAAGGAGGGGGTGTGAAGCAATGGGGTTTGTAGCTTGTGTTTGTTGAATGGTACGATATACTGGTGACATCCGCCACCACCGACCCAAACCCGTTTTTCCCTACATTTCAACTACCCACAACACAACATCAACCATGTGAAAGTCTTGGCACTCTGGCAGTCACAGAGTGAGAGCTTTAAACGTACGGCACGAGAGATCCTCTCATTACCAGACTTGGGTACGCTACAGTGCCAAGAAATCAACATCCAACAGTAACACAAATATACATACTCACCACTTCAACACCAGTCGGCAATGTCTTCCACCAACACACAAATACATACACACATACACGTACACATACACCACCACCATACTCCCCACGACCCACTTCATACAGAAGTAGCAGCCACCCTCCATTTATTTTATTGTATTAATTAAAAAAAAATTATATGTATGTATATATATATATATATATATATATATATATATATATACTTTTAAAGATTTTTCCCCACATCTGATTTCATTAGCATTACCTCCACCCCCACATACAACTATCACACACATAACTACTGTCATCACCATCACCACCCATTAAAGTCGTTTTTATTCTTTTCTTTTTTTTCCTTCTTATTATTTTTCTTCTTCTTCTCTTCTTCTTCTTCTTCTTCTTCTTCTTCTTCTTCTTCTTCTGCTTCTTCTTCTTCTCATTATCATTATTATTACTATCATTATATATATGTTTTTTTTCCCCACTAAGCACTATTATCAATCCACCAAAATCACTATTGTCACTAATATATCATGCTATTCTACAAAACAAGCTACAAACCTCATTGTTTCACACACACACACACACACACACACACACACACACACACACACACACACACACACACACACCGCCTTTAACAATGTCTTTATTTTCTTTGGTTTAACATTAAACTCTCTCATTGGTGGTCTCGTTTCCGTCCGGCGGCCCTTTTAATCGTTCGGCGAACATGAGAAGATAAGTGGTTTCTCGTTCTTCGTTTCACTGTCCTAAATGTTATATTGTTTTCGCCTGAAGAAGACCCAAGAGGTCGAAATGCATTGTGTCTTGTCCTGTACTCTGTCTGTGTCCTTGGCGGTAACTAACCCCCTCACTTTCTAAATCTTGCGTAATTTTCCGCCCTTAGTCACTTTGTTTTGAAAATGAAAACACTAGCTCTGTAAAGAAACTAGACTCGGTTTTTTGAAGTTGAGTGTGAATAGGTGTTTTGTGTTTGTTTTCGTCTTTGACAGCGTCGATAGACAGATCTACAAGAGAGGCGAAACGATTCTGTCTGTCTGTTGTGTTGTCTGTCTGTCTGTCTCTCTCTGCAGGTATGTATATACGTCTCTCTCTCTCTCTCTCTCTCTCTCTCTCTCTCTCTCTCACTCTCTCGTGTGTCACTGTGTGTGTGTGTGTGTGTGTGTGTGTGTGTGTGTGTGTGTGTGTGTGTGTGTGTGTGTGTGTGTGACTGCGTGCATGCGTGTGTGTGTGTGTGTGTGTGTGTGTGTGTGCGTGCGCGTGTTCAAGTGAATTCTTCGCGTGACTTTCGAGTTTTTTTTCCTGACATTGCGTCATCATAATGTAAACACACATGCATGCATGCATACATACACACATACATACATACACATATACATATATAGATACATATACACATACACACATGCATACATACATGCATGCATAATACATACATACATACAGACAGACAGACAGACAGATATACATACATACATACACACATATACATTCAAACATATTCTGTTTTCGTTCACACGTAACATACACTTATGTACGCTCATGCAGAGATATATTCATACTTTTTGCACACACACACATGCACAGGCATGCAGTGAGTGCGCGCGCGCGTGCGCGCGCTCGCGCGCGCGCGCGTGTGTGTGTGTGTGTGTTTGTACATGCTCGCACATTCTTGCCTGCATGTGCATACATGTCCACGTTTTCCAGTCATTCATTTTATTGTTATCATTCTCGCTGATTGAGCGCGAAACCTGACCCTGCCACTCCAAACTTCTTTGTACGCACTAAAGCAACGGTAATGCCCATAGGGATCTTGAGCCCCTTCTTTATTGATTCGTTTGTTTGTAGACACTTTGGCGATCGTTTGCCATGACCACACGTCTGTACAAAAACTACAGCTTCAAAAAACACTCGGAGCAGAGACATCGGAGATAGCGGACAGAAACCATGCGCACTTATCCCGTATCCTGCACAAACATTGTAGGCTCCAATCCTTGCTCGTTTGCGAACACTTTTCCCTTCCTAATTTGATCAGTTGAGCACTCACAGAATTCGGAATGTGACCACTTGTGGCTGTTCCCCCCTACGCCCCAATGGCGGCAACAACGAATGAAAGTGAGACTCGCCTGTTTTGAGGGTACCCAGCGTGCAATCAGCCTATACTATTAGACAAACACACAAACGCAAAAGGACTGACAACCAAAACCCTGCCCCTCGATTTTTTTTGTCAGTGAGCAGGATAAGCAATGCGAGTAAACAGTGCCATCATCCCCGTGCCAACTTTTTTTCTGGACCCCCTTTCCTCCCTCTCCTCCCACGCTTCCCCTTCCCCTCCCTCTTCCCCTTCCCTTTCACCCCGTTTCAGCCTCCCCCCCCCCCCCCTCTCTCTCTCTTTTTCTTCCCTCTCCTCCCCCCCCCCCCCCCCCCCCCCCCCCCCCCGATAGTTTTACCCGTTTGAAACTAAACTCTACAACAAAAAGTTGAACACAGAGTCAGATAAAAAAAGAAACACAGTCGAAAAATCAAAATCAATGAACAAACCAATGAATAGCTAAGTAAATACATGCACAAATGAAAAACAAACAAACAAACAAACAAAAAAATACAGAGAGCAAAAAAGAATCAACTAAACAGATAAACAGAAACAAATGATTGTGGAAGCAACAGACAAAACAGAGACACAAACAAAATCAAATGATCAGACAAACAGGAAAACAACCAAAGAAGCGAAAAAAAAAAAAAACAAACAAACAACAAACAAAAAAAAAAAAAAAAAAAACGACGCACACAAACAAAGCATCAAATAATAATAATGAAAAAACAAATTATCAAACAAAGAATCAAACATTCACAGAGATAGAATCAAACAATTAAACAGGACATTCGAATAACGAACAAAGAAACAGACAGACAAAGATATAACATTAAAAAGAATAAACGAAGAAACAAAGAGATGAAGAAGGAACAAAGTGACTAACATAGAAACTAAAGAAACAAACCAAGAGAGAGAGAGAGAGAGAGAGAGAGAGAGGAGAGAGAGAGAGAGAGAGAGAGAGAGAGAGAGAGAGAGAGATCGACGAAGAAACAAGCCCAGAAAACGAACAATCCGTTTCTCACCGAGCGACCAAGCAAGCTGGTAATTAGGCCACTCGCTCTCATACCAAGTTCCAGTCGTTCCCACCCCGCGCCAAGCAACTAACCCACCCCACCCCACAGATGGCTAGAGCTCTTTACAACCTGACAATCACCAAGAATGTTGCAGAACTGGGCGAATGTCGTACTCTGACAATTAACATTAACTCAGACTGAAATTTGGGGGGGGGGGGGGGGGGGGGGAGGCCCCCCCCCCCCCCCCCCCCCAACTCTAGTCTTTAGTCTTGTTTCCACTGCCGCTGCATTCACCTCGGTCAAACTGAAACCAACCCAAGTCTCTTAAATGATTTCTTGACTGCCGGTTTTTTTTTTTTTTTTTTTCCATAAACACGAACTTTCTTTGAGGATTCATGGAAGATTTTTATCTAGAAATA
>JADBJO010003718.1:112823-120323 GCA_016801955.1 Conus betulinus
GTGTGTGTGTGTGTGTGTTGTGTAAAAGCCACTAGTTGATCGCTGTCAACTTCCTGGCGGTCAGAGTAAACGTGGTGCAGTCCCTTCCTCGTTAATAAACATGCAGTTTAGTCTCAAGCAATCAAACTAGCGCTCAAAACGACCAACACGTGAGGTAAAGGGAAAAGATGGGGGAAAGTGGGGAGGGGAGGGAGGTGGATCGAACCTCAGGTCCGTGACTCGCTTGCTTCCTTTGCAAAAATACGTCAATCCCCCTAGCCGTCTTTCTAGTTCTACTGCATGGCCGCAAAGTCTTTGAGAAGCTAGTGAGTTGCACCTCTCTAGCCAAAGTACCCATCCGTTTTATCAAAAAGGGTCCAGCCCGGAATCGCACGGTGGTAAAGCGCCGGACTCGTAATCATGGTGATCCTGCGGTTGCGGGTTCGAATCCCCGCCGGGCCGTTTTGGTACAGGGGGGGATTTTTCCCTCGGATTTAACATTGGTTCTGACTCCATTTCCCATAAAGTTCTTCGAATGAGACTACATACCGAGGTTCCGTGTGTGAACGCATGCATAACATCTTGCACACACGTAAAATCCCATCACCAACTTTCGGAAGAGAAGGCCAGTTTGGCCGTTGGTATGGATGACACGTTACACATAGCATGCACCCTGCGTGAGAAATGGAAAGAATGAAGGAAGTAAGGAAACTGAGTGAACGATATTGAACGATATTGACTGGATGACACGGGAAACGACTGAATGAAGCGCCAGCTGGCAGCTCTTCAGTCGGCACTACCCAGGTAGGCAGCCCTTTGTGTGAACGGGTGTGGATTGTAAAGCGCTTAGAGCTTGGTCTCTAGCCGAGGATAGGCGGTATATAAGTATTCATAATACTAAACTAATACCAATAATAATTACAATAACGAAGGATAGCCTAGCTGTCACCATAATAGACCTAGAAAGAGACAGACCATGTTATCGACCTCTTCACTCGCCCACCTCTCTCCCCCCCCCCCCCCCCCCCCCCCCCGACCCGCGCTCTCCTCTCCCCTCCATTCTAATTCCCCGAATCAAGCAAAAAAGTGAAGACAGAATCCTAATTCCACCTGTACTTTTGTTTACTGCTTCCTGGTCCCCTTCTCTGTTCGTATTTCGATTGTTTTGGAATTACCTGTATTCCTTTTTTTTTTTTTTTTTTTTCCTCTGTTCCCTGTGTGTGTTCCTTTGGCCAGGTTTTTAAGATGAAAAGGTGACGCCAATCTGAAATTAGATGTTGCCTTAAATGTCTACATCACTTCTGCTTTTGTTGGTGTACGCACGTGTTACACTGGTGTGTAAGAGCAGGCTATAAACCCTCCCATTTTCGTGGAAATTACCTTCTATGTTTTGTGTGTTGCCTATCTGCCTGTGGTGTAAATGTTTATTTGGTACCGTAGGCGGCATCTGTTAGTTCAGAATCGTGGCATGGAATAGTTTTAGCATGGGGCAGGTTGTCTGTCTTGATTCTCCTTGATTGGATTCAGATGTTTACAAAATCATATATCTCCATGAACAGGTATGAACAAAACAAAAAAAAACAAAACAAAAAAAACAACTTTTTTTGTCATTTTTGCCTCATCAACACTATTTTGTGTTTGCTATCACCAATCTTATATATTTTTTTCCTCCCAATTGGTAATAAAGAGAGAAAAAGACTCGCCAACAATTCACCCTTGATACAACCTTAATCCTCAACCCAGCTGTCAACTACATGGCTTAAAGGGAACATGATGCGAATCAACACAAATTAGTTGAGAGAGAGAGAGAGAGAGAGAGAGAGAGAGAGAGAGAGAGAGAGAGAGAGAGAGAGAGAGAGAGAGAGAACATCGCTAATTCTGAACTTCAGACGCAATAAGGGCCAGAAAACTGTCATCAGTCAAGACCTACATTTCTATCTTTTTTTTTTTTCCATGTGTACAGGTGCGAATACACACGCACAACATTCAACTACGCTTTAATCTGTGACAGCCGTGAGTGACTAGTCACGTGTCAGATTGACAAGCATGTCACAGCCACTACCAGCAGCGACAAGAACCAGCAGAAACAGCATCCCAAACCCACACAGAAAACCCCCCCCCCCCCCGGGTCGTCCCAACTCAACCACTCCCACCCCCCCCCTCCATCCCCTCCACACCCCCTTCTCAAGCCCCCTCCCCTTCACCACCACAAAAAAAAAAACAAACAAACAACGACAACAACAACAACAACAACAACAACAAAAAGGGCAACAACGGGGGCTAACTCCCCCCCGCCGCCAGCAGCATCAGCATCATCCTCTTGTCCATCTTGCCCACGCTGGTGCTGAAGATGTTGCCGGAGGACCCCTTGCCGCCGTTGTCCCTGCGGCAGATGTTGCGACAGCCGTTGAAGCAGCAGTTCCAGCCGGCGCGACAGGCCTTGATGGCGTCGCAGTCGTTGCCGGTCTTAGGGGGCGGATCCGAAGAAGCCTCTGCTGCCGCAGTGGGAATTGATGCAGGAGGCTGGAATGGGCACAGAGAGAGAGAGAGAGAGAGAGAGAGAGAGAGAGAGAGAGAGAGAGAGAGAGAGAGAGAGAGAGAGGGGGGGGGGGGGTCCAGAACGGAGAGTGTCATGATTTTGTGGATTTCGTTTCTCGGGTAATGGCGGATGACGATTATTTTTGTTGGTTGTAGTGATGGTGAGGATAAATCGTCATCGTCGTCGTGGTCATCGCCATCGTCATCATTAATGTCGTCGTCGTCGTCGTTATTATTATCTTATCTTGATGACGATGATGACGACGACGACGATGATGATGACGATGATGACATGAGAAAGAAACTACTATCGCAACAACAATAGCAACAACAACACAACAAGTACTACCACAACTACTGCTACTACTATAACTACTACTACTACTACTACTACTCTACCACCATCACCACCACCACCACCACTGCCACCACCACTACCACTGCTACTGTTATTACCACCACTTCTCCAAGAGTGGCAGTAGCAATGGCAGCCGTAGCACCACTACATGTATCAGCAAAAAAAATCAGCTACAATAGTAGTAGTAGTAGTAGTAGTAGTAGTAGTAGTAGTAGTAGTAGTAGTAGTAGTAGTAGAAAGCAGCAGCAGCAACAGCCGCAGCAGTAACCGTAACAGTAACAGTAGTAGAGGCTGTAGTTGGAACACAGCAGCTAGCAGCAGTGAAACACTAGTTTTAAACAGCAGCACTGCAAACATCCTCTGTAGTGGTGGCAGCAGTTGTAATAGTAAAGAAGCAGCAGCAGCAGCAGCAGCAGCAGCAGTATCAGCATCATCATCATCAGCAGCAGCAGCAGTAGCAGCAGCAGCAGCAGCAGCAGCAGCAGAACAGCATCATCATCAGCAGCAGCAGCAGCAGTAGCAACAGCAGCAGCAGTAGCATCATCATCATCATCATCATCAGCAGCAGCAGCAGCAGCAGCATTAGCAGCAGCATCATCAGCAGCAGCAGCAGTAGCAGCAGCAGCAGCAATAGCAGCAGCATCAGCAGCAGCAATAGCAGCAGCAGCAGCAGCAGCAGCATAAAATAGCAGTGGTAGGAGTTGTATTAGTAGTAGTAGCAGCAGCGGTAGTAGCTGTTGCAGACGCAGCAGTAGTAGCACTAGTAGCAGGAACATCAGGAGAAGTAGCTGTAATAGTAACACAAACGGTTGTAGTAGTTGTAGAAGTAGTAGCAGCAGCAGTAGCAGCTGTAGCAGCTGTTGCATACACAGCAGTAGTAGCAATAGTAGTTGGAAACATCACAAGAAACATTAAGAGTCGTCATAACAGAGGATACCTGTCGTTCTACCTCAATCCGTTCCATCTACTTTAATCTTAGCGGTGTAATCCCTCGATCCCCACCGCTTAAGTCTTCTTGATGGCTGTCCTTTTGCCTACTTAACATGATTTGTTTCGCCGTTTAGATAGCCTCGACTAATATCTAAAAGATGCCCGTGTGTACACTCTTTTTTCTTCTCCCTTTTTTTTTTTTTTTTTTTTCTTTCTTTCTTTCTTTTCTTTCTTTCTTTCTTTTTTCTTTCTTTTTCTTTTTTTTTCTTTTGAAAGCTAAATAGTTTTTTACTACTGTTACCCCTTTTTTTTTTCTAAGTGGTCAGTCAGCTGGAAGGCTGTTTGCACCTCTTCACAGTGCAAACCTTCTACAGTGAATGTTTTTTTTTGCTGGCTGAAAACGACAGTCGGTCTTTATTCGTAAACTTCACGATGGGGTGATGAAGTTGTCAACATTCAAATGCACAGACTTGAACCCATAAATGGAGTTCTCCAAGTCGAAATGCGATGCCGATGTTTTAGTTTCTCTTTTAGAACTTGAGTAAAACATATGTTTGAATGAACTGGGTTTGGGACATCCACCTCCTCCCCCCCCCCCCCCCCCCCCCCCCCCCCCAACACCATCCCCACTTCACACACACGCGCCAAAATGAAAAGAAAATCACACTTAAGGCAAAATGAAACCAAGCAGCTTCAAGTAAAAGCGCTTAGCCAAAGTGACTAGACCAGTGTAGGCGACAATCAACGAAACGATTCGAGGTAAAACTAGGTACCCCTGTAACTACTGTATAGTAACTGCAGTAGTATACACATGGGCAGTGGTAGCTCTGTTTATAAGTGTATACAGCAGCAGCAGCAGCAGCAGTAGTAATCGTAGCAAAAACCATTTCTTTGAGCTTAATCTTAGGTTAAGGACTCTCTCTCTCTCTCTCTCTCTCTCACACACACACACACACACACACACACACACACACACACACACACACACACACACACACACACACACACACACACACACACACACACACACACACACACACACACACATACACACACACACACACACACACACACACACACACACACACACACACACACACACACACACACATACACACACACACACATCAACGAGCGTGCTTTTGTTCTCTTCATGTAACACATATAGTTGTTCAGAACTGGAAGAGAAAACAACAAAAATACAGACATTAATCGACGGGTTAGCTGAAAAAAAAAAGACTGAACTATACACATGCAAACAGATACTAAAGCACTTAAACTAGAGTCACATTGAACGTCTGCAGGTACAGACGGTCCCATATGTATACAGACGGAAGGCGGCACACATCATGATTACACGCATGCAGACACACAGACACAGGTGGAAAGTCGCCGAATATGGAACGGAGAATATTTTTAGGAACACTGCATAACAATACAAGGGGAAACAAAGGATATAAAAGAGGTTAGACTGCCTGGATTCTTTCGAAACAGGATAACAAAACAACAGAGGAAAAAAAAAAAAACCTTCGAACCCACTGGAGAGATGAGGAATTGAGTACTTCGACTCGTAGAGTCTTCAAAGCAGTGACGTAAATGACTACATATACCAAATCACTGGTGTGGCAGGTGAGACTGCTCCTCATGGTGAAACACCACTCTCACCTTTAAAGGGCCCTCAGGACGCCATTTCACCATGAGGAGCAGTTTCACCTGCCGAACCAGTGATTTGGTATATGTAGTCCACTGCAGCCTGTGCGGTCGCATCTACGTAGGCGTGACATACCGCACACTGGAAGAACGCTGCAAAGAACACAGGGACAGCATCCTCCAAAAAAAAAGTGGCTGGTTATACACTTCAACACCGATCCCCACAGCATAACCCACTTCTCCGTATCAGTGGTCTAGCGCAACCAGCACTGGTGACTCCTTCAAGAGAGAGAACATGGAGAAACAGATCATCCACCATCTCGGTACTACAGCACCAGATGGCCTCAACATCAAAGACTAAACCAGATCACAGCTTCCCCCGTCCGCATGTTTCTCCCCCCCTCCACTCCCCCCCCCCCCCCCCCCCCCCCCCCCCCCGTTTTCCTCTTCCCCCCCCACCACCTTTCCCTCTCACTATTTACGTTCACATGTATTACGTCATAATGCAGTGATGATGAAATTGTGATCTTTTCGTCATTGTTTTGAAGACTCTACGAGTCGAAGTACTTCATTCCTCATCTCTCCAGTGGGTTCGAAGGTTTTTTTTTTTTTTTTTGTTTTTTTTTTTTTTTTTTTTTTTCCCCCTCCGTTGGTTTGTTAACAAGGGGAAACACTTGCCGAAATTTGATCATTCTTCTCTCCCGTTGACTCACGGCAAACGAGTCGAAGTAGTTCATTCCTCATCTCTCCAGTGGGTTCGAAGTTTTTTTTTTTTTTTTTTTTTTTTTTTTTTTTTTTTTTTTTTTTTTTAATCCCTCCGTTGGTTTGTTAACAAGGGGAAACACTTGCCGAAATTTGATCATTCTTCTCTCCCGTTGACTCACGGCAAACGACAACCTCGGTGATGGCATGGCGAAAGTAGGGCACCAGGTAATCAACAAACTGTAATTCATGCATGTGCTGCTGACAGAGGCAACAACTGTCTGGAAACGTCATAATCAGCATAAACTTCCAACATCTGAAATGCTGAGTGGATGCCGTCTCTGACATCGCTTCTCTGCAGAGTCGTAAAGCATTTATGTCTCCGCTATTTTTTGCTCACTGAAATTAATGAGGTGGAAGACAACAGTATGCTGCGTTGAATTTGAAACCGCCGAAATGGATAAAACGGCTCACATCACACACACACACACACACACACACACACACACACACACACACATACACACACACACACACACACACACATACACACACACACACACACACACCACACACACATGCATATCCAAGCTATTCATACACATATTAATATTGTTTAGCCATACAGTATACATAGAAAGATTTTTTCCCTTAACACTATGTCCTCCCTGGTCCATAAGAGAGAGAGAGAGAGAGAGAGAGAGAGAGAGAGAGAGAGAGAGAGAGAGATGATGATTTTCTTGATTGTTGATTCTTTACCATTTACCAATGAAACGAAAAAACGCTTATGGGAAATTTCATGCTTTTGAGACCGTTTTTTCTTTCTGTAATTCTGTAACACTGTATATAAGCTTATTCAAATGTGACATACTGGAACGATCATAGCCTTATCAAGATCATTTCAAATTGTTCCGTTTCTTGTTTTCAAAATGATTGCGTCACAGCATTCACCAAGATATCTCGTACGGATTTTCTTCTTTTTTTTTTCTGCTTGAAAACACTATAACATATGACTGACAATATGCGTTCGTACTGTCTGTTGCAACTTTGAGATGCTTGTTATTATTAAAGTCAATCGTCATTTCAGCAATCTCATTTTAGGAATCTCTTTCTCTTCTTGTTGATATGAACCTCAAAAGAAAAAAAAAAAAGAAGAAAAAAGAAAATGTTCCATAATTTAGACGACGTTCCCCTGCACACATTGCGTGCAGGCACCACATGTATGTGACTACGATCAGTCACAAGCATGCTCGCAAACACGCAAGCACTACAGGAGACGATGGAACTGTCATAAGGAAAAGACACGTGATTATCAAGACTTACATTGGGAGACGAGAAATGGA
>JADBJO010003718.1:130323-132823 GCA_016801955.1 Conus betulinus
GTTTTGGGTACAGTGTGCCAGAACAGCTCCTTGTTGGTAGTTTGTGTATCTCTCCTTTGTTAACTTCCTCTTATCATTTAGCATTCTGACCAGTGGCTAGCATAATGATAGTCGTTAGATAAAGTAGATTATCTTAATGTATACCACATGCTTAAAGAAATGTCAGATATACCTTTCATTTGATCGGACTCAATCACGTTGGGTTTCTTTTTCGGAATCACGACTGTCAGACTTAACGCGACGAAAAAAGCAGAAAGAGCACACAAAACAAAGTGTGAAGTAACGCACTTTAATGAACGACACAAAACAAGACAAGAAATTTTCGGCAAAAAGCCTTCCTCAGCGACAAGACAATGAAAACATGCACAATACGCGTTACTTCACACTTTGTTTCGTGTGCTCTTTCTGCTTTTTTTTTCGTCGTGTAACGCTGCAGTTTGTTCCATTTGCCTTTGTCAGACTTAAGATAACATATTTGTCCAGTTAAACTGCAAGCACGTTTAGTCACATAAACGCACACCCGGTAAACTGTATACAATTACAAAGATTTGATTAAGTACAACGTTCGATTACTAGGGAGAGATAGCAGGGACAAAACTAGATTTATGTGGGTTTTTCTGCCCCGGACCGGCTCCTACCCAGAGTTGAGTTTGCTGCGGACTCAGTTGGGAAGACTGGGACCACACAGTCGAGTTTCATCCACTTAATGGATGCGTTTCTGAGAGTGTTGCTCAAATTCCTGACCAACACTGCAGGTGCCTGTATCTCTCGGGCCTGGTTGACGCCGGGGATATATTATGAAAGGAAGCGTAGAGTACAGCCCTGTCATGTAGTCTCAGACCGAAATGGAAATCCGTAGCATCATCTTAATCATCCTCATTGTCATCGATCAGCATAAAAAAAAAAAGTCTCAAATTCTGTGGCCCTTCATGCCTGCTCTCATGGTGACCTCAATTTCGATGTCCTCTCCACGTCTGTGGCCTTGGTTTGGTTCCGTCGGGGTCACCGGTATCGGCGAGTCCATGGGGGCTGTCGTTGGACGGACGTGGTGGCGCCCTCCGGAGGGAGAGCTCACTCACGCCGGCTCCGCGACTAAGCAATTATTGTCGTCAGTAGGGGGCTTAGTAGGTGGTGTCCTGCGTATGTTAGATCAGAACAGGCGCCACTGAACACCACCGAAGTGACTCGGCAGGGAATGAGCGGCGTGGGTTGCACTGCCTCTGAGGTGGCACAGAAGTTGGGGACAGCGTAGCCATCAATACGTGCTCTTTCATTGTCATAAAACCTCTGATTATCATTTTTTGTCATCTGACCTGTATTTTGCTAACGTTTTGGAAGTTTATTATTTCCAGGAACCTGATATGATAATTGCAGCCATGTATTGTGTGTTTCTGTTTGTCCTTCACAGAAACATGCCATCCACGCTTAAAACATTTCAAAGCCAGTCGCAAGCCACACAGAGATGAATTGAAAACAATAAATGAGCTGGTAATACTTTGCTACAGTCAACAGGCAAAAAGCGCTAGTCTAAATATATAATGTAATAAAGCAACTGCTTTGAAAAAGATATGCTGGTCATGATAACATAGTGAATGTATTTCTAAAAAAAAAAAAAAAAAAAAAAAAGACCAAATTCCTCTGGACAGCCATAAACGAATTGTCTTAAAAGAAAATTCTGCATTTGTTATTTATTCTGAAATAAATTTAACAGCTGAAAAATTCTATATTCACTTTTCAACACCGGCAGAAAAAAAAAAAAAACGATTTCAGCTGGCGGTGCCTAAAATAATGGTTTGTCATTACTGAAAGAATAATGTGAGTCCAGAAGTACATTCTGAGACTTGAATTTCAATATTTCAGCGTTTGCGAAGAGTATAGGGATTTGTTCATTAAAACAATCTAATTCTTTGTGTTCTGCACAACACTGACAGCAACATTTAGAAAATATCTGCATGTGTTATATACGAACAACTCACTCATTATCATAGTCTATCACACCTTAAGAGTGTGGTAGGTTATGATAATGGCATTCAAACGTTAACAGCGATGTCTCACAGGAGTAGTTTTTGTTGACTTTCGTATTATTACCACAGTTTTTTATTATTTATTTATTTTTTGAATCCGCATTGTCTATCCTGAAAATCTTTTCGATTTGCAATGTCTTTCTCGAGCAACAGAAGACAATTAATTTCAAAAGCATTCGAAACATGTTTCTTGCCATTAGAATACAGTCGTGCTCAAAGGTCAGTCTTGGGTCCGATTTCATCTTTTTTTGTTTAAGATTAATAAACCGCATTTTACTATTTCTTTCCTGTGCCTGTTTTTCGTTGATGATACGACTCTTCACTGTAAAGGTAAAAATGTAAGTTCAGCATGAAGACAGTCGCAAAAAAACTTTCATTATCTCGTTATTTTGATAAGAACTTAATTGAATGCCTATTCACACCCTAAGATACAAATTCATGTCGTTTTCACCAGGACACAAACATTCAAAAATTAA
>JADBJO010003718.1:140323-142823 GCA_016801955.1 Conus betulinus
TTTTTCCTCCCCACACTTTCGTTTGTTTCATTTACTACCCTTCGCTGGCTGCTTTAGGGGTGCTGTTGGATTCTTTTTTGAACCCTTGGTGGTGAGAACACCACGGTATTATGGACTGTGGTGTGTCTCTATTTGACGCCAGGAGCGCAGACACAACCAGCCGTGTCTCCCTGACGAGTTCCGATCCAGTGGACGAAAGGCCTCGGAGCAGGCAATACAAATAGTATCTCCTTTCGAAAGGGATCACGTTGGTTCCGTCGTGCAGCTAGTAAAGAGTTCTCATATCTATAATATATTTTCTTAATTTCATGTTCCAGCTTCTCCCATCTTCAACCCCCCCCCCCCCCCCCCCCCCCCCCCCTTAAGTCCAAATCTTTGCCAAGTCATTACTATGAAGACAGTTGAGTTGTTGGCCTGCGCTTGTTTTTTTCCCCCCCACTATTATTAGATTGTTCGTCTTTGTATTTGTATGACTTTATTCAAGTTTAAAAAGGCTGTGCCAGTCTTGAATAAAAGTTACTCTGTGTTAGGTTTTTTCTTATGGGAGCAAAAGTTACCCTACTTGTTTACTGGAGGAAGCTGGATGCAAAGTCTTCTGTGGCGCTCCAACGGCCTTCAAGACTCGGTGATAGGTGGTGATAGGGTGTAGTTTTGGCTCTCAAAAGCCAGAATCAATCGCTTCACAAATTAAGTAACAATGTGCTATGATTGACCGTTTTTGTCGTTTGAGTCACTTTTAGAAGATGAAGGGGTTGCGGGGAGATGTGGGGGTGGTAAGGGATTTGAAACATTGGGTAGGGGGGGAGGAGGTTGGTCTGGATTTGCTCCCTGAGGGTGGGTGAAAGGGGGGGGGGGGGGGGGGGGGAATTTTGAGCACGTGCCCTTTCTCACCTGCCGTGGAGTGATTTTGGGAGTGGGGGCCGGTAATACAGCTTCAGACTGCTTGAGCAGAAAGTGTGTGCACGTGACGACAGCATCACGTGGTTTAACGATGTTATGTCAACACACGAACACAGCTCTTGATGGCTTCAATCGCCAGAAGGTTTTCGGCCAATCATGGAAGCACATGATAGTGTGTGTGTGTGTGTGTGTGTGTGTGTGTGTGTGTGTGTGGTGTGTGTGTGTGTGTGCGTGCTTGCGTGCGTGCGTGTGTGTGTGGTGTGTGTGTGGGGGGGGGGGTGTAGGTGTGGGGGTGTGTGTAGGTGTAGGTGTGGGTTTGTGCGCGTGCGTTCGTGTGTGTGTGTGTGTGTGTGTGTGTGTGTGTGTGTGTGTGTGAGAGAGAGAGAGAGAGAGAGAGAGAGAGAGAGAGAGGAGAGAGAGAGAGAGAGAGAGAGAGAGGGGTGGGGGCGAAAAGAGAGCTTTGTTTTTTTTTTCTCTTTTGTTTAAATGCGAAACTTTAATACATTTAAACGACAAACAATTGCACAAAACAATGTTAAGAATACAATGCACAGTGCGCGTGCGCGTGTGTGTATGTGCACGCACGAGTGTGCACTACACTCTCACGCAAATACCTCAAAACATACTTCAAGCGAGTCAGTCACAGCTTATCATGTAAAGATTAAAACAAAATCGTTTCATGAAATCATAGAAACATAGAAAGGCTTGGCAACCGCATGCAAAATATGTCATGGGGAAAATCCACGTTAAAATTATGATGTGAAAAATATTCCGATCACAATTTACAATTTTTTTTTCGTAGAACCCCCCCCCCCCCCCCCCCCCCCCCCAGTTTATATTTGCATATTTGACTTCTTCCACACAGCAAGAGCGAATTTTTCAATCAATGGCATTTGGAATAAAACTGTAGTCATGTGGGCCATTGTGTTTTCAGGTCATGCTCTTTCCATGTGAACTTCACTAACTGCTCTTCAGTGATATGATGTGAAAGAAAGTCATCTATCAAAAGTAGCTATCACTACACGGATGTTAATATGAATAGAAACAGATCATGGCGCGAAAATGCATGACGACTAAAGTCTCAGCAATTTAGTCGCAGATTCAGGGCTTTTTCCACTTTACAGACCAGCAAATCTTCAACATTAACAAAGCGCATGATGTCGTTTAGAGCTAAAGGATTTTTTTTGTTAAAACCAGTGTATACCACTGTCACGTTTTGGCCTTGCACCATAAACACCACCGCCAGATTCGTGCGCAGTTCGCTCTCTGATCCTTGTCAACAAAACACCTCCTGATTTTACGTTTGTGCACTGCATTTAAAACACGTAGATGAGAATTTTGTCCATGATATCATATACACTGTTCACAGATATGTAAATTCAGCAGGGTTGTTGTTATTGTTGTTGTTGTGTTGTTGTTGTTGTTGTTGTTGGAATGTCCATCACAATGCTCTGAGTCATATACAACAGGATTGTTGTTGTTGCTGCTGTTGTTGTTGCTGTTGTTGCTGCTGCTGCTGCTGCTGCTGTTGTTGTTGTTGTTGTTGTTGTTGGAGTGTCCATCACAATGCTCCGAGTCATATACAACAGGATTATTGTTG
>JADBJO010003718.1:150323-155323 GCA_016801955.1 Conus betulinus
GTAGCAGTAGTTGTTGCAGTAATGGTAGTGGTGGTGGTAGTAGTAGTAGTACTAGTAGTAGTGTGGGTAGTAGAAGCAGTAGTAGCAGTAGCAGCAGCAGTAGCAGTAGAAGTACTAGTAGCGGTAGCAGCAGCAGTAGTAGTAGTAGTAGTCATTGTTGTTGTTATGCTTTGCTTATTTGTTAGTTGGCTTGTTTTGCTCGTTTGTTTAATCTTTCCCTTTCCATCCGACCTGAAGTGGTGGTGGTCTGGGTGCTACACCTTCGGACGACACGATAAGGTAAGGTCCCGCAAGGCGACCTGCTGTGGCGTGCACATAGCGTACGTGGAGCACTCCCCACAGTAGCCTAACCCAACTAGCCCTAGTGAAATTCTGCAGACCAAATCCGCCTAGTAGATTGCCCGGCAGCTACATGCAGGCGAAGAGAGAGAGAGAGAGAGAGAGAGAGAGAGAGAGAGAGAGAGAGAGAGAGAGAGAGATGAAATGAAATGGAATGGAATGAAATGAGATCTTTATTACATAAGGCCAAGGCCCTCTTTGAAAGAGGGGAGCGAAAACAAATACATGTTAACATCATTGCGCATCTCTCTCTCTCTCTCTCTCTCTCTCTAAAGCCACGATTTTGAAATTGGGAACAGATTTAATTCATTATCTTGTTCCAACGTACATTGAATTTCATTGGGATCGAATGAACGGTTGTTGATTTACAGACAATTAAACAGAGGATGGGTCGAAATCAAAGTTCGCAAAATCTGTTCAGTTCACAAAATCATTTCAATAGTGGGTGTGGCCACCGCCATTGGCGAGATTCCACGCAGCACGCATCGCGACTCCTCATCGAGTTGACCAGTGTTCTGATGACCCTCTGAGGGATTCTCTGCCATTCATTTGGAAGCAGCATTTGGAAGTCTCCTGGCGGGTCTCTGGGAGGTGGATGGTTCTCCTTCACACGTCTCTCCCCAACTCATCCCACATATGCTCGATGGGATTGAGGTCGGGACTATACGCCGGGAGATCATCCTGTTGATGCCGGCCTGCACAATGAGTTTTTTCGGCCCCCCGGGCCCTATGTGGCCGAGCATTGTCGTCTTGGAAGACTGCATGGGGGTCCTATCCGTTGCATGGTCGGAACAACGAAAGGCGCCAGGATTTCATCCCGATCCCGATAGCGGATGCCTGTGAGTTTTTCCATCAATATGGTGAGTGGTGTCTTGGTGGTGGAGGCTGAAGGCACCCCATACCATAACAGATCCTCCCCCAAAGGCCCTGGTCTGGCGAACAGCTGCATCAATGTAACCAACACGCCTCCAAAAACTCTAGTTCGGCCGTCATTGTGTTCAAGACTAAACCGCGACTCATGAAAAAAAGAGGACTGGGACCACCACTGTTGTTGGTTCCATCTCACATGACGATGGCAGAAAGCTCGGCGAGCCAGCCTATGGGCTGCTAGCAGTCGTGGTCGAACAGCTGGGCGACGTGATCTGAGGCCGAAGTGGTGAAGACGGTTTCGTATGGCTTGACGGCTGAGGATGGTGTTATTTGCCGAATACGAAGCTGCCCTTTGGATGCTGGTGGAAGTGGTATCCCGCTGCAATAGGGCCTGCCTCTCGATGAAACGATCTTCTCTGGGAGTAGTCTGCCTAGGCCGACCTGACCGTGGCCTCTCTTCAACGCTGTTGGTCGCCCTAAAACGCTGATTCAGTCTAACAATAACTGAATGATGCACACCAAGTCGTCGCGCCACTTCAGCCTTTGCAATGCCATCTTGTATCCACGCAATCGCCCTGGTTTTGTCAAAGGTGCTAAGTTTTCTTCGTGGTGGCATGGTGAGAAAAGGGCTGACAGTAACCAACCCCGCGCTTAAACAGCCAAAAGAAGGGGCATAAAACTCACTTGAGAGACTGCTCTTGCACGGGAAAAAAAGAATTTTTTCATTTTACACATCTTGTGTCGCCAGCAAGCTTGATGCAAAACAGGCACAGCACAGTTAACGCAACTTTGCACTTTTTATCCCGCGCGGTAACGAGGTCACCAAGACCCCCGTGCGCACTACCAGTTTTACACACACTGCTGTGTGAGATTCCATCATTGGTTGCCGCATAACAAAAAAAAACAATGTTTTTTGAAGGGATGAATCAACCCCCTGTGTGCAAAGGCCTGTGCTTACACACACACACACAAACACACACACCCTTTATTCACACACCCTTTCGCTCACTCGCTAACTCAATCATTCACTCACTCACTCAGTCACTCACTCACTCTGTCAATCACTCATTCACAAACAGAAACACAAACAAACAAACAAACAAAACACAACAACAAAGCCACACGTGTCTTGACTTTTACCCGCTAGCCACAACCAGACGAGGAAGAACCGCGTCGCCGTCGTCTCTCCTGCCCGTGACACAGCCCCTGCAGTCGGCCCGGGCTCCATATTTGCGCTGTGACATCCACACTGCCAACCCAACCACGTACCGACCCGTCACAAAACGTCACACCACTCCCGACCGCAGGCTGTCGACTGACTTCCCTCCCTTTGTCTTCTTCTTCTTCTTGGAGTCGCTTTTTGAGAACTACTCGGGCTAGGAGAGTTAGGGGAGAGGGTGGGTGTAGGTTAAAGGAATGGTGAGAGGAGGGAAGTGGAGAGATGGGGGAGGGTAGGGGGGTTTACAACGGCTCTCGTAGCACCACCACGGAGAAAACGGGTTTGGGAGTCGACATACACACAACTCGTCTAATTTATACAAACGCTAAAGGACACCCCATGTTTCATCAAAGGTGTAGCGTACGTACGTCGCTGCTTGCCGCCTGGACAAAAGTCCCCATGATGTACGCCCTGGGGGTGTTTTTTTTTTTTTTTTTTTTTTTACCCCCCCCCCCCCCCCAGCCTCCAAGACGTGAAGAGGCCACAACGTGCAGGGTTTATGTTCAAACAAACATATAAATAAGGAAGGAACTGGAAAGGGGCTGATGGAGAGGACCAAAGATGAAGAGCAGGAAGGATCAGTATATTGCTGCAGTCTCACCACCATTCGTCGTTGTTGGAGTCCCGTTTGTTCGTGCAATTGTATCCAACCATTGCTGACTGAGAGAAACGTTCAGTTGGCTCGGACGCCTTCTACAGTAAAGCGTGTATGCCAGCTTCCGCTTGCATGCTGTTCGGTGAGGTCGAAACCATGTCTGCACATAGCCTTTGTCTGTGAGTGAACCACCATGTGTGTGCTTCAAATTAGGAGTCCCGTTTCCTGGCAGAGGTAACTAACCACTTCGGGTCAAGAGGAGTGGCCGGCCATACGCCACAATTAGGATTTTTCACTTAATCACTATGTAATCTCCGTATGAACGTTTTGCGGCATAGCATCAATTTGAGCCAACGAATTGATACTGAATTGATAAGAGATCAAACGAAAAACCTCTGCCAATCGCCTCAGTTGTTTTTTAGGGATCTCAACCGTTGAAATTTTTCACAATCTAGGTATACGTGAGCTACTCCTTACCTGATGTCCCATTTCAAACTTTCACACTCACTCATGACTCTATCTTTCTGCCAGGGAACTTAAAAAGTCTCATTCCTTTAATTTCAATCTGCCTGCTCGGAACCACCTGGCACGTACCTTGATGAGCATGTGAAAGCGAAGAAGGTAAATCAACTTTCAGGCACAACAAAAGTTCTGAAAACGATATATTTTTTGCCTATCTATAAATATTCGACTCCTTGAGCAAGACTTTGGCGCATTAATTGTTGGTGTGCATCCACTGTTCAGTGGAGCGATAGGTTGCCCTCTACAGTCAACCTGAGCACTGGTTTCTTGTTGCGCACTGTTCAGCAAGGGCACCATTGCTCGCAAACGAACCAGCACGTGAGCGCTTTAAACTTGATATTGTGACATTATCAGCCGTGACGTGTGGTGGCCAACAGGCAGCCAACCCGAGAACAAGAGGCGGACGCAGAGCCAATCAGATCAACAGGAAGAGACGAATACCTTCGATATAATCATGCAGTTGGACTCCTCACGGACTGTAAAGTGAAAATACTGATCCTGCCCTGTCCACATCTTGGACAAGATTTATTAGATGCGTGAGATGTATATACAGAGCGTCTTAACCCCAGTGCCCTGACTAGGTCTTCTGGGTCGGTCTGTAGCTAACATGTACGGTCTCCATCTCTTCCTTATCCGATCGTCACACGCTTGTTGCCTCACAATTTAAGAGCGCATGTTTTGGGGGAGAGCGCCTGTGTGTATACATATTTGTTTTCGGAGTGAATTGTCAGGGCAGATGTGCATGCCATACCAAACTGTGCATTGTAAGGATGTTTGTTTCTTTTTTTTTTTTTTTTCTTTTTTTTTTTTTTTTTTTTTTGCTGTCCCAACCTTTACGCCACCTCAGAGGCAGTGCACCCACGCCGATCATTCCGACACCCCGTCCACAGCCACAGCCCGGACGGCCCCGCCGCAACCCCGGCACCGGCAATCCACAGGGAGCAGTCAATGTCAAGTCGTCAATAGGCACCCCCCACCACTGCACTGCTGCCGAGTCAGTCACTTCGGTGGTGTTCAGTGGCCCCTGTTCTGATCTAATATACGCAGGACACCACCTACTAAGCCCCCTACTGACGACAATAATTGCTTAGTCGCGGAGCCGGCGTGAGTGAGCTCTCCCTCCGGAGGGTGCCACCACGTCCGTCCATCGACAGCCCCCATGGACTCGCCGATACCGGTGACCCCGACGGCACCAAACCAAGGCCACAGACGTGGAGAGGACATCGAAATTGAGGTCACCATGAGAGCAGGGAATGAAGCGCCACAGAACTTGAGACTTTTTTTTTTAAAATGCTGATCGATGAGAATGAGGATGATTAGGATGATGCTACGGATTTCCATTTTGGTCTGAGACTACAATGACAGGGCTGTACTTTACGCTTCCTTTCATAATATATCCCGGCGTCAACCAGGCCCGAGAGATACAGGCACCTGCAGTGTTGGTCAGGAAATTTG
>JADBJO010003718.1:160323-167823 GCA_016801955.1 Conus betulinus
GGGGGGGGGGGGGGGGGGGGGGGGGGGGGGGGAGGGGGGGGGGGGGGGGGGGGGGGGGGGGGGGGGGGGGGGGGGGGGGGGGGGGGGGGGGGGGGGCGAGGCGCGGTTGAAATAGCAGATCTCTATTTTACTCTTTATTCTTCCGAAGTTCGCTCAGCTCTGAAAGACACGTTTTCCTCTCTCTCTCTCTCTCTCTCTCTCTCTCTCTCTCTCTCTCTCTCTCTCTCTCTCTCTCTCTCTCTCTCTCTCTCTCTCTCTCTCTCTCTGTGCGCGCGCGCGCGCGCGCGCGAGCATGTTGTGTATTGCGTGCGCGCGCGCGCGCGCGTGTGTGTGCGTGCGTGCGTGCGTGCGTGCGTGTGTGTGTGTGTGTGTGTGAATAAGATGGAGGTGAGTCCTATGGATTATCCGGAAATGGCACGAGGAGGCTAAGGGACATGACGAAGGAAAAAGGGGGACTGAAGAAGACGGGCGGTTAGGTGGGAGGTGGGGGGGGGGGGGGTGGGGGGGGGGGGGGGGGGGGGGGGGGGGGGAAGGGGAGGATGGTTGGGGGGAAGAGGGGGGGGGGGGTCACCTTCGAGCACTTCCTCTGAACCGTATCATTAGAATGACAGAAAAACTTTGTCAGCGCAGGCCTAGCGGCAACGATACAACAAGTAAAATATAGTGGACAGCATGGGGCGGGCCGTAGCGCTATCATCTGGCCTATCGGAACCCAAACAACTACTGCGAGATCAGTTAACTTTTAATGACAGACATCACATTGACCTATCTCGATAAACTCGTTAACAACAACGACAACGACGACTGCATCATCATCATCATCATCATCATCATCATCATCATCATCAACAACAACAACAACAACAACAATAACAAGAAAAACAGCAACAAGAACAACAACTGGGGATGAAAACAACGACGATGACAACAACAAGAAGAAGAAGATCAACAACAAAGCAAACAACAACAGCTGGGGATCATAACAACGACAATGACGACGATGACGACAACAACAACATCAAACAAAGCAAAACAACAACAACAACAACAACAACAACAACAAACAACAACAAACCGGCTAGAAACAGCCTTGGAGTGCTTTGTAACCCTCTGTGGAAGTGTCGAGTAGCAATAAAATCATCTGTGTGGCGATAGACTGAATAGCTGAACCCTTCTCTCTTCGAATCATTATGGCGAGTTTTTTATAGGTAAATAAACATGAAATGAGACTGCGTTTATTATGGTGTTGTTGTCCGCGATAAATAAAAAACAACCTTTCTTCTTCTTCTTTTCTTCTTCTTCTTCTTCTTCTTCTTCTTCTTCTTCAGTATAGATTTTTGTTCACTGTTCTTTTTAAATGAAAAAAATGCAAGTACTTTCCAGTCACCAGAATTTAACTGACAGGCCTAATTCGGAAAGAAAAGACTGATAAGGCAAACTGCTAATGAAGCAATTGAATAACCAAACAACGACGCGCAAACAAACACGCAGGAAACTACAGACGAAAACTGAACTACCCTAGACAGCTCATAACAGTTGTGTATCCGACTAATTGATAAATAAACGATTTCCTAATACGTGTTTTCTGCAATACGCGATCCTGCCGAATCGATCCCTTCTATGTGGCGGCTGAAAGGGTGGGGGGGGGGGGGGGGGGGGGAGAAGAGAAGTCATGGAGATGTTTACTTGTTTCACGAAAATAAGTGAATACGATTGATATTTCTGAAATGTCTGCAACTTTTGTTAATTCATTATTCATTATAGAGGTGAAAATCGCCGTGAAATGTAGTTACATATCTTTAATGCAATGTTTGTAGCGTGTGTGTGTGTGTGTGTGTGTGTGTGTGTGTGTGTGTGTGTGTGTTTTCAGTTAATTTGAACAACTGAATTTGATATCAGTCTGGGTTGATGGCTACGGAAACTACGACAGGCATCAGGGCCGGACGAGGAGGGAGAAGGGGGAAAGGAGGGTGGGGGGGGGGGAGGGGAGGTGTTTGGCACGGTTCAAGGTTACCCACAATTGCCCGGGGCACATCTCACGTGGCTACATTTCAGCCACCGGCGAAATATCAAGGGAAACGACTCCAGCAACAGACTCCCCAGAACATTCGCATTGTAGAACTTGCATCGTCGATCGAATCGATACAGACTGTGTGAGCATTTTGGTTGGCCTACTCTCCAGTGTTGGAGTGGACGAGGTTTTAATCAGGCAGGCGAATCGCGATTATAATGCGATTACGGAAAGCACCAAGGCTGTACATCGTTCAGTAGAAGGCACCGGTGAGTACGCAACCCGTTTTTATACAACACGATGAACCTTTTCAAAATTGTAATTCCAGCAGACCTTTGAACCAGTGTCTAAATCATTCCTCTAGAATGTAGCTTGTGAACGTAGAAGAGCGGATTTAATTGTTTGCTAGTACTCTCAATAGTTCTGTTGCTAGAATCGGAGTCTGTTTACATAGACCCAGGTGACGAAACCTGGATCAGCTTAATGACAAACGGGGTGATTGACCTCAGTCAGTGAGTACGACAAGCGTGAGGTGAGTAGACGGAAATTCAAGACTTGGGCGTCTGCTGCTGCAACGTCACCACGGTCATGTGTTGATTATTATTTTTGTGTTTATCTGTGCCTTGAGTCTCTCTCTCTCTCTCTCTCTCTCTCTCTCTCTCTCTCTCTCTCTCGATCTCTCGGCTCTCTCTCTCTCTCTCTCACTCTCTCTCTCTGTCGATAGCGGGCGTGTACACACACACACACACACACACACACACACACACACAAAACAAACACACACACATTTACACACATGCACAAATACGTACATAATTGAGAACAGATCTCGCAGTCGTACACACTGATCAAAGATCAGACACATTACACAGATTAAAAAAAACAAAAAACAAAAAAAAAACCCAGTTGTAATGAGATTTGAACTAATGGAGAAAATTGTAATCAGATTCACTTGAAAGGTAAAATGATACAAGCTACACTTAAACAGTTTATAAATGTATTGCCATGTAATAAACAAACACAGTGTATCAGAAATGAAGCTATAGTGCATAAATTAACAACATTACAATCTCAATGATGAGACTGATGTTATTTTCATTTTAAAAGCTCAGTACATGTTGTTCAAATATGTGTACAAATAATGTCCAAAACTGCAACCACAGTAAAATGAGTAAGATCAGAGTTTGTGATTTAAGCAAAATCAGTAAAATTGATTTTTTCATGTGATTGTTAATATTTAGAGTAAATATTAATAGAACTTTACATTGTGCAGTTTAGGCTAGCCCTTATAAGGACTGATAGGACTTTTAAATTTAAAGGCTTCATGTCCTGTTCAGACCATAGCCCTTGTCCTCTGCCCCGTTAAGAATTTTAGGCTGCAATATTCAGAAATCTGTCAGTAAAATTAGAATTCAAACATGCACTAGCTGCCGTGGCGAAGTCGTTAGTGTCGCAGATTCCTGACTGGGAGGTCGCAGGTTTGATTCCTATCAGAGTCATGTGGGATATTTCTGCTCCGACCAGCTCCTACCCAGAGTTGAGTTTGCTATGGGCTCAGTTGGAAAGAATAGGACCACACAGTCAAGTTTTATCCATTTAATTTTTTTTTTAATGGATGCATCTCTAGTCTGAGAGTGCTGCTCAAATTTCCTGACCAACACTGTAGGTGTCTATCTTTCATGCCAGGTTGACGCCGGGATATATTATGAAAGGAAAGGTAGAGTACAGCCCTGTCATGTAGTCTCAGACCGGAATGGAAATCCGTAGCATCATCTTCATCATCCTCATTCTCATCCATCAGCATTAAAAAGAAAAGTCTCAAATTCTAAGGCCCTTCATGCCCAGCTCTCATGGTGCCCTCTGGAGGGAGAGCTCACTCACGCCGGCTCGGCGACTAAGCAGTTATTGTCATCAGTAGGGGGCTTAGTAGGTGGTGTCCTGCGTATGTTGGGTCAGAACAGGTGCCACTGAACACCACCGAAGTGACATGGCAGCAGTGCGGTGTCTCCTCTGGTGGGTAGCCTCTTGACGGCCTGACATTGACTGTTCCCTGTGGATTGCCGGTGCCAGGGCTGTGGTGGGACTGACTGGGTTGTGGCTGTGGATAGGGTGTTGGAATGAGCGGTGTGGGTGCACTGCCACTGAGGTGGCACAGAAAAAGGAACAATAAAAAAAAAGAAAAAAAAAAAAAATTGAACATGCAGAAAAGAATAAAACAGACATGTATATTTTCTTGTTCTGGCAGCATTCATCTGTTTTGCTAAATCTGCCAAAATTGAGGATAAAAGTAATACACAGTGCATGAATTGAAAAGAAAGTATGCTGATCGTGTTCTTTAACTTAAGTGCATGAAAAGAAAGTCTGTATATATATAAAGACAGTTACTCAGTTTAGGAAACTGTGACAATGCATTCTGAATTTGTTGGTGTATTCAAATTAGAATCCATCAATTGGTAACGTATTATTGATTAAGAGATGAATAGCATTTGAATTCATACATTAGAAGAATCGTGGTACTGGTAGCTTCTTCTATGTAAAGACTGCATGTAATATAGTACTGTATGGAGCAAATGCAAGTTCAGTATGCACGAAAAAAGAAGCAACATGATGTACTGTAAACCACACATGGCTCACAATGCACATCACACTATCAGTGATCTCACTTAAGAGACACAGTTGAACTTGCAGAAAGTTAAACAGGACTGAAAGTAAAGACATTAAAAAAAAAAAAAATAATGGAAACAACAGACCAGGATTTTTATTAAACTAGAGATAAGGAGATAAGGACTTTGTTAAAAAAAAAAAAAAAACAACAACAACCCAAAACTGTCACCCTTACTGGTACACCATGAAGAACTTCAGACAGAAAAAAAAAAAAACCGATCTGAGGGGAGAGGGTGGGTGGGAAGGGATAGAAAATGAAAGGAGAGAAATGGTTTGTGTAGGTTGCCCTTTCTGTACTGATGTCCCCATGAACTGTTCCTATTTCGAATTTTCCTTAAAACATGTACTGATTTTCACTTTTCAGTGGCTGGATGATGTTCATGATTTAACTAAGACGATGGTGATGCTCTCCTCCCCCTCCCCTCCCCATGTCCTTCCTCCCTCCCGTACCCCCTCCCCATTTTTTTTTGATAGTTTAAAAGAATGGGAACACACACTCTCATATATAAAATGTAGTTCCATGTGCTCTAATGCACACCCATATGAACACACGCTCACTCACAAGAACTCACAGAGACTTGGACACCCACACACACGCATGCACACACACCACCCACACCCACACACAGACACCTCTCACAGACATACACACACACACACACACACACACAAACACACATACACGCGCACACCCACCCACCCACACATACACACAGAAACACACACACACACGCACACACACATGCACACACTTGCACACGTACATGTTTACATGCACTTAAAACACAAAGTTACACACAAAACACTCACTACACGAACACACACATATATAATTATGTGTGCATCCCCCCCTTTATCATCATTATGACGGTCGCAAAGTGTCAAGTGCTTGAAGCAGGACGTCAGTGATGATGCAAATGAGAGCACACACACACACACACACACGCACACACACACACAGAGTCAGCCTTGTTTTTGACACCTTTTGAGGACTCGACATATTTTACACATCTCTTGTTTCACATAACCTATGAGGACTCAGTAAGTGAAATTTTTTTACAAAGTCAATGTACTTCTGATGTTTAAAAGTGTATCACTCAGAGAGATGTTATCATTTCAAGACAAATTTTTTGTTCAGGTGAAAAAAGAAATGCCAGATTAAAGAGAGAAGTCATTCCAAAGAAGGAAAGTGTTAAGCAGCCCTTCCTTGTAGTTGTACAGTGTATTGATTTTGATAGTTTTCCCAGTTCTGAAACCATGGGTCTGGACCTCATGAGCAAATAGAAAGAGATTATCCTGACTATGAAATGAATATTACGATATATTTGCAAGGTGCACACACACACACACACACACACACACACACACACACACACACACACACACCCTGTCTCTCTCTCTCTCTCTCTCTGTCTATCTGTCTGTCCATGTCTGTCTGTCTGTGTGTCTGTCCATGTCTGCCTTTCTGCCGCTCTCAACACACACACACATACTCAATCACGCATACACACACACACACACACACACACACACACACACACACACACACACACACACACACACACACGCAAACCCACACAAACCCGCACAAACGTGCACCATCATATAGCATACACACACAATGACACAGTCACACAATCACCGGATGTCCCTCATTCCCCTCATACCTCTAGCACTACACCATTATCGTAATGAATCCCACAGCAGCTGCACACTTCTAGAGAAAAACCCCCACAACAAAAGGAAACAAAACAAAAACAAACAAGCTGATGGATATGCGTTCAGGAGTCAAGAGGAAACTGCGACCATCCACCATGAATGATTCTGCTGTCAGCCAGACAGCAGCTGATCAATAGGCTGTCAATAAAACTGGTCTCCAACTGGACCACTCACCCCCCCCCCCCCCCTCTGTTCCTAGACCCCCTCTCCCCCCTCCTCCCCCCTTACCCCTCCTAGCAGCAGACCCCCCCCTCCCCCCCTCCCCCCCCTCTTGTCCCACTCTGTGTCTGTGACCTGAACACAGGATGTGGTTCTGAGTTGTCCCCATTTGTGTTCTTGCTAGAAATACTCTGTGGCAGCCAACTTTGAGCTGCTGCTGATGTTGTTGGAATTTGGGAGGTTGCTTGTTAACCAAAGAACACTGAAGAAAGAAAGAAGAGGGAGAGGGGGGGGGAGGGGGGTGGGGGGGGGGAGGAGGAGAGAGGGGGAGAGGAGAAATATTGTGTGGCAGCCAACTTTGAGGAGCTGAGAGAGAGAGAGAGAGAGAGAGAGAGAGAGAGAGAGAGAGAGAGAGAGAGAGAAATATTGTGTGGCAGCCAACTTTGAGCTGCTGCTGATGTTGTTGGAATTTGGGAGGTTGCTTGTTAACCAAAGAACACTGAAGAAAGAAGAGAGAGAGAGAGAGAGAGAGAGAGAGAGAGAGAGAGAGAGAGAAATATGTGTGGCAGCCAGCTTTGAGCTGCTGCTGATGCTGTTGGAATTTGAGAGGTTGCTTGTTAACCAAAGAACACTGAAGAAAGAGGGGGGGGCGGGGGGAAGAGGGGGGAGAGGGGGGGGGGGGGGGGGGGGGGAGAGAAAGATTGTGTGGCAGCCAACTTTGAGCTGCTGCTGATGTTGTTGGAATTTGGGAGGTTGCTTGTTAACCAAAGAACACTGAAGAAAGAGAGAGAGAGAGAGAGAGAGAGAGAGAGAGAGAGAGAGAGAGAGAGAGAGAGAGATAGATTGTGTGGCAGCTAACTTTGAGCTTCTGCTGATGCTGTTGGAATTTGAGAGGTTGCTTGTTAACCAAAGAACACTGAAGAAAGAAAGAGAGAGAGAGAGAGAGA
>JADBJO010003718.1:175323-180323 GCA_016801955.1 Conus betulinus
ACTGCAGTTTATGGGTTTTTTTTTACTTTTGGTTTCAATTTTAAGTTTTATAATAGCTAGCCAATCTGACAGGGCCCCTTCCTAGCTGTTACATGGGGGGGGGGGGGGGGGGGGGGGGGGGGGCGCAAAAAATCCTGTGAAAAAAGAAAGATAAAGGCAAAAAAAAAAAAAAAAAAGAAAATGAACAAACACAGAAACAGATCCCAAACTCACAAAATCATTCAGAACAAAACTGACTGATAGTCAGTATAGGAATATGCATGATGAGACCTGTCCAAAAAAAAAAAAAAAAAGAGAAAAAAAAACAAACACACGAACAAACGCCATACTCACAAAATCATTCAGCACAAACGCCTTTTTGACAGTCACTGCAGCGACAGGTGTAATGCAGATGAATTAGGCTTTGCTAGCCATTCAACTTAATTTTATCACCCGCATTTCTGACAAAAAGGAAAAAAAAGAACATCCCAAATATTAAGTAAGAGCAGTTCAAAGTGTAACAAAGAAAAAAAAGAAATAAACAAAAACCAACCAACCAATAAACAAAAAGCATTTAAAAACCACCACTGCAGAATGGACAGTTAATGTCTCCTCTGGACAGATTGGACACAAACTGTCCATTTTTTCCCCCTTTTCAGAAGTCTCGAGTCACCTAAGCACTGCAGAATCTTCAGTTTGTTGAAGTTGCCTGCTAGTATACCTGAAAGATGGAAGACTTCGTTCACATTTCCGCCGTGAAGACTTGGTTCCCATTTTCACTAGGAAGACATTGTTCACATTTTCACCATGAAGACATTGTTCGTGTGCTTTCATAATGAAGACATTGTTCACATTTTCACCGTGAAGACATTGTTCACGTTTTCATTGTGAAGACATTGTTCACGTTTTCATTGTGAAGACATTGTTCACATTTTCACTGTGAAGACATGGTCATTTTCACTATGAAGACATTGTTCACGTTTTTCACCATGAAGACATCGTTCACGTTTTCACTGTGAAGACGTTCACACATTTTTCACTATGAAGACATTGCTCACATTTTCACTGTTAAGACAGTGTTCACATTTTTCACCATGAAGATTTATTAACATTTTCACTATGAAGACATTGTTCACATTTTCACTGTGAAGACATGGTTTCCATTTTCACTATGAAGACATTGTTTCCATTTTCACTACGAAGACATTGTTCACATTTTTACCATGAAGACATTGTTTACATTTTCACTATGAAAACATTGTTCACATTTTCACTATGAAGACATTGTTTACACTCTCACTATGAAGACATTGTTTACATTTTCACCATTAAGACATTGTTCACATTTTCACTGTGAAGACGTTGTTACCATTTTCACAGAGAAGATGTCATTCACACATTTCCACTGTCGTATAGCCAGAAAATACATCAAATACAGGCATGTGAGTTGGATAATAACAAAAATGGTGGCATGTTATAAGTTTGTAACAAGAGGGGACAAAACCTTAAAATAAACCTTTTAGAACATAAAACAAGTGAATTATCTAGATAGGCAAAAAAAAGAAAAAAAAAAATTGGACAACCAATTAAACGAAAAAGACCCCCCCAAGACAAACAAAGAAACAAACAAAAACAAACAACAACAACATCAACACAACGACAACAAAATGAAGAGGAAAACAAATAAAAACAAACAAAAATATACCAACCAGCCGCGGGAGGTCGTGGGTTCGAATCCCATCAGAAGTCATGTGGGTTTTTCTGCCCCGACCGGCTCCTACCCAGAGTTGAGTTTGCTACGGGCTCAGTTGGGAAGACTGGGACCACACAGTCGAGTTTCATCCACTTAATGGATGCGTTTCTGAGAGTGTTGCTCAAATTTCTGACCAACACTGCAGGTGCCTGTATCTCTCGGGCCTGGTTGACGCCGGGATATATATTATGAAAGGAAGCGTAGAGTACAGCCCTGTCATGTAGTCTCAGACCGAAATGGAAATCCGTAGCATCATCTTTATCATCCTCATTCTCATCGATCAGCATTTAAAAAAAAGATGTCTCAAGTTCTGTGGCCCTTCATGCCCTGCTCTCATGGTGACCTCAGTTTCGATGTCCTCTCCATGTCTGTGGTCTTGGTTTGGTTCCGTCGGGGTCACCGGTATCGGCGAGTCCATGGGGGCTGTCGTGGGACGGACGTGGTGGCGCCCTCCGGAGGGAGAGCTCACTCACGCCGGCTCCGCGACTAAGCAATTATTGTCGTCAGTAGGGGGCTTAGTAGGTGGTGTCCTGCGTATGTTAGATCAGAACAGGCGCCACTGAACACCACCGAAGTGACTCGGCGGCAGTGCAGTGTCTCCTCCGGTGGGTTGCCTCTCGGCGGCTTGACATTGATCGCTCCCTGTGGATTGCCGGTGCGGGGGGGCTGCGGCGGGACCGACCGGGCTGTGGCTGTGGACGGGGGTGTCGGAATGAGCGGCGTGGGTGCACTGCCTCTGAAGTCGCGCAGCAGAGGTTGGGACAGAAAAAAAAAAAAAAAAAAAAAAACAAAAAACAAAAAAAAACAAAAATATACCAACCAATCTAAAACTCCACAATGATTCCACAGAAACTCTAGAAGCTGGGGGGTACAGTCTGTTCTGAAACAGCACTGGGGGCAGCCCCATCAGTGCCATCAGTGCCAGTTTATGGCTGACCAAAACACAGGACGCGCACATTGTGAGGTCCACCGTGGAAGCTGGAACCTTATTGTGACCGGTTCCAGAAATTCTTTAATCTTGTCTGCAGGCAAAGGTATCGGTGTCACCAGCTGATTCTTCGTTGCTTTGAATCCTGTGTCAAGGAACAGATGTAATGATGATAATTCAAAGTCTACTCAATTGATCAGTAAAAGTTGGATAATTTGTCCCACGTATCCACACATGTTGTCAGTATTGTTGGGCAAAAAAAAAAAAAAAAAAAAAAAAAAAAAAGAAAACACACAGTAGAGAAAGTTACTTTTGATACACATTTCGAAACAGACAGGTAAATTTTCGACCAATCTGTCGTCTTCGATGATGACAAATGACACCTGATAGTTACACACACTCACATACACACAAGGGCAAAAATGGTCTTCTTCAGGTGACTGTCAGCCGTTGAATGGCGATGTAGGAAAAAAACAACAACAACAACAAAAACAAAAAATAACAGACATAAAAAAAGATTGGACAACACAACTGTCAATAGGTACAATAGCAGCTTAGAAAAAAAGCAAAACAAGAAATAACAGACACGAAAAAAAATGGACAAAGCAACAACTGTTAGTTGTAGAATGGTGATGCAGAAAAAAACAAACAAACAAACAAACAAAAAAAACAGACACGAGACAATGGACAAAACAAGAACTGTCAGTAATAGGATGGTGGCGTAGAAAAAAACAAAACAAAACAGACATTTGGGAAAATGGACAAAAACCCCATTATTCTCCATTCGACTCTGAGTAGATGAATGGTGATGAACAAAACGGACAAACAAAAGGCAAAAACAAAAAGAGAAAGAGAAGTGGAGGAGTTTGGACAGTTCAGAAACAGAGAACAAGAGAAAGAGAGAGACAGAGAGAGAGAGAGAGAGAGAGAGAGAGAGAGAGAGAGAGGAGAGGGAGGGAATAAGAGGAGGGTGGTTGGTTGGGCTTGGCAGTGGAAGCGAGACTCAGGATCTCCTCACCCGTAAGTTATGCACCACAAGGTGTTAGAGTGTGACAGCAGTGTGAATGAGATTAATCATGAGATGGAACCTGGAGGGGGAGGAAGCGTCTGAGCTGCCTGCCATTAGCGGCCAGCCGAACTGCAGCCTGACCCTCTGAAGTAGGTCATCCCTTTACCTAGCCTAGAGAGGGTTGAGAGGGAAGGGTACATCACGATAGATCCCCGTCTTGGTAGATCCTCATCTCGGTAGATCCCTGTCTCGATAGATCCCCCACTACATGTGGACGAATTTCCGTCTCGCTGGATCCTCGTCATGGTAGATCCCCGTCTCGGTAGATCCTCATCTCGATAGATCCCCATCTCGGTAGATCCAAAAACAGTAACGGGGATTCATTGAGACAGGAATCAATTGTGACAGGAATCAATTGAGATGGGATCCATCGAGATGGGGATCTTTCGAGATGGGGATCCATCGAGACGGGGATCTGTCGAGACAGGGATCTATCGAGTGCCCCCCAGAGGGGAACATGGAAGTCTGGAGGGAGAACAACAACACAATAGTAACAACAACAACAACACGAACTAGCCACCCTTAAAAATCAGAACAGGGACGGAGGCAGGGTGGGGGTGGAGGGGAGGGGGTGGACGTAACTGGGAAAGGTGTGGGTAAAGAGAAGGTAAGGTAAAGGTAAGTTGCTTATAGCCCAGCCGAGCACGAAGGGCGGTATCAGGGCTGCCACACGCGTTGAAGTCAGCTCACAGATCATTCATTCACACAACAACCCTTTGAAAATATATCTGCTGAAGACACACCTGAAATGTTGTTGAAAATCTTTCCACTGTAAAATCTCGGAGCAGATGAAAAATGTCAGTCTCTTTCACAAATTCAAAGATCCCATCAGAGAGAGACAGAGAGAGAGAGAGAGAGAGAGAGAGAGAGAGAGAGAGAGAGAGAGAGAGAGAGTAGGGGTTTGGGAAATGAGGAGGGAAGATAGCATCATCGATACAAGGTAATGTATCAAAGCATTAAACACACTGATATGGGGAGTGATACTGGAGAGGGGGGGGGGGAGAAGGTAGGTGGGGGGGTGAGAAAGAGAATGAGGGTAAAGGCTGGGGGGGGGGGGGGGGGGAGGGGGGGAGAGGAGGAAGGGGATGGGGTTGGGGGATGGGGAGAAGATGGTATGGTCAGTAAGATCGGAATGGAAATGTATTGCATACTGGTCACAAGCAATTGTTAGAAAACTATGCGCGCAGTGTATGTGGAAAGTAGGGAAGTTGTTAAAGCGAAAAGAACAAACAAAGAAAAGAAAACCATAAAACAAAAAACCATACAAAACA
>JADBJO010003718.1:185323-231975 GCA_016801955.1 Conus betulinus
AAGTGGTAAGCATCGCAGACTCCCGGCTGGGAGGTCGTGGGTTCGAATCCCATCAGAGTCATGTGGGTTTTTCTGCCCCGACCGGTTCCTACCCAGAGTTGAGTTTGCTGCCGGACTCGGTTGGGAAGACTGGGACCACACAGTCGAGTTTCATCCACTTAATGGATGCGTTCCCGAGAGTGTTGCTCAAATTTCCTGACCAACACCGCAGGTGCCTGTATCTCTCGGGCCTGGTTGACGGCCGGGATATATTATGAAAGGAAGCATAGAGTACAGCCCTGTCATGTAGTCTCAGACCGAAATGGAAATCCGTAGCATCATCTTAATCATCGTTATTCTCATCGATCAGCATTAAAAAAAAAAGGGGGGGGGGGGGGGGGGGAACATTTACAGATCACAAATACATGTGTTGAGAAAAAGAAAAAAAAAAAAGAAAAGGAAAACCATAATGGGCATACAGACACTGCAGCGTGGACAGCTAGTGTCTGCTCTAGACAGTACACTTGTACAGTTTTCATTTCCTCATCACCAGATTACAACAACAACAACAACAACAACGACAACAAGAGAAAACATTTGGCATGCCATGAATGGTTATCAGATTCTAAAAAGAAATGTACATAAGAGTTTCCAGAACAAAAACAGAAGAATGGTCCACACAGGTGGAAAACTGGTAGACAAGAGATGAAGATGCAGACAGTCAGACAGACAGACACAGACAGACAGACAGAGCAGACACACACACACACACACACACACACACACACACACACACACACACACACAAAGGCAGAGTGAAAAAAAACAGGCAGGGAGAAAGAGGAAGCAATCACTGAGAAGGTAGAGGAGCTGTTTGTACTGCATGGATTCTCGTTCTTGTGCCTGGACCAGCTGTCACAGAAGACAGGGTACCAGGGTCACAATGGAGTTACAGAACTTAGTGTGTGGGCGAGTAGTAGTCAGGGTTCCAGCTGGTCCAGTTCACACGCTTGCCGTCTCTTTGAACTTCCAGGAAAAGTGTGAGATCTCATCCGACGTAAGGAGACTGACACAAATGTGAAACACCTGTAATGTTTCTGCCTCCATTTTCATTTCTTCGCTCAAGGTGTTGAGTGTATTTTAACGAGGGGGATGAACCAGTTGGAAATGGAACCATATGAAACTGCTGAACAGTTGAAGGGGAAGAACTCAAAGGAGTCAGATACTCACGTGATGTCATTAGGTTACTGGAATGCACGTAGTTCAAATTACACGTGTTTATTAGAATGACATGCACATAGTTCAAAAACACACATGTTTATTAGAATGACATACAACAGAACATAAGATAATCAACTGAATCAATAAATCACGTACAACAAAACGTTAGACAGTCAACAGTATTCGTAAATCATCTTAACAGGTTTGACCAAGCATCGGTATGAAGTTGTCCTGTTCAAATGTTAGGTATAACTACAATCGGTGCGTAGTCTCAAGACTTGGAACTCGATTCCATTTACTTTTCTTCTGGGTCAGTCAGTGAAACTCGACTATAAATCTCACAGGAATTGGGAGACGTAATTCTCTGTGGCCTATATCAGTGTCTAGTTAATACATTTCTAAAAAAATTGTTGCCAGTCTTATGGTTTACAGTGAGTCTGCGTACTAGGGCCATTTCGCTTCATTTTTAGACACTTGAGCCACACATCATCTTTCTGGGGTCTGTTTGATTGACAGGTTGTCAGATGAACGTGACAGCCAATGAAATATATTGTGGAGGGGGGGGGGGGGGGGGGGAGGGAGCGGAGCAGGTGAGTCATCGGGGTTTGAAAGGAGACAATAGACTTTTCGACACAGGCAGTGTGATGTAATGCAGTTTGGATAAAAACAGGACGCTTTTGAAGATCTTGGGGGTCTTCGGCCTTGGACCCTGATGTGCACAGTTACGTCACCTGTCATGTGGGTCACATGTGCGAGCACAAGTGAAGTACGTTCTTTTGTGTGTACTCCCAGATCTTATAGAACAGGGGGTATTTTACGATGGGAATGAAGAAATGCTGTGTGTGTGGTGTGTGTGTGTGTGTGTGTTGTGTGTGTCCGTCCGTTTGTGGTCAAAATCAGTTCAGTTCAGTGTTTATTTAATGTCTTTTCATCGCCAGATGATATTAGACACTTTTATAAAAAAAAAAAAAAACAGAAAAAAAAACTCCACACTTAAAATGTAGTCAAAATGTGTTCCACTTGCTCCAGACTAAACTACTGGGCTGATCTTTCTGAAAATTTGTAGGTATGTTCATTATGGGTCACGGATGATGTCCGATGTTTTATTTTACCGCTATTATATCTGTTACTAACGGCTATAAACAGCCCATAACGGTTTTTTTTCCTCTTTATGGAATATATCAGAAAGTACTTGGCCGATCTTTTGAAAATTTGTAGGAATGTTCATTATGGGTCATAGATGACAGCCAATGTTTACCAGAGTAGCTGTTACTAATGGCTGTAACGGCCCCAAAACGTTTTTTTTTTTTTCTCTTTATGGAATATCTTACACATGTTCAAGATAAACTGGGAGTACGTTTATATGCTTTGCATCTTGTTTGGTGTTATGGGAATGGTGAAGGAAAATTACCCTGTCCACGAGTGTATGTTGCTATCAGAAAGGGGGGATGGCGTTGACTGCGGTGAGCTGCATTGACAAAGTCCCCAGGGAATCCGTCAGTCAGGTCCTCTTGGGGAGTGTGGCCGTGGTCTGTTTGAGGGTTTTTTTTTCCCCGTTTTGTTTTACAGTTTTATCCATGTTTGTTGACATGGAACAGAGTCAGCGAGGCAGACGTAGGGAAGGGAATGAGAAGGAAGGGGAAAAGGGGTACAAGGCATCTGTGTGTGTATGTGAAGACAGATGTTGGAAGTAATGATGCTGATAACACTAAGGAATGTGTGTGTGTGTGTGTTTGTGTGTGTGTGTGTGTGTGTGTGTGTGTGTGTGTGAGAGAGAGAGAGAGAGAGAGAGGGAAATTGGATGATGGTGGCTGACACATCTGTCACACCTTCCTACCTGACACATCTGGCGTATTTCATACTCTGTTTTGTAAAGAATGCAGCAATAGGCTGTTCAGCTTAAAATCTCCTAGCAGTGAAGCTCAACTGTTTTGAAAGGAAACAACATTTCCCACACAACATCAGACATGTTACGCACTTGAGTAAATTATGAATTGCAGACTGTACCACTAGATGTTGTTTATGACAAAGAGTTTAACAAGCAAACAAAATCTGACTAAAACGATGGGACATTACAACTCACCAGTGCTTTATAACTATATATATAAAATGCACATGCTTTTTGTTTTGGGGAATTTTTTACTGGCCCCTCCCCCCCCCCTGCAATTAAAAGCAGTTTACAGTAGAATACACCAGGCACAACTTTGAGGTAGGCAGGTCTGGTATTGTTTTCTGTATTACAGGTACCATATTGTACAGATTTTGCATTATATATATACTGTATTGCTAAGCTGTGTCTGCACTGTATTGTATCATATTCGCTGTTCATATTATACAGTATTTGTTCCACATTATTGTTATTTTGTAATGTGCTGAATGTATTTTACTGTACTTTACTGTGTTGTGTATTGCATTGCTCTCATCTGTTTTACTGTATGCACAATTTCCTTGCGCTGTATTGACCTGCACTGTTGCACAGTAGTTGTACTGGATTCTGATGGGTTGTGTTGTACTTTTTTCCATAGATAGAAGATTAAAAAAAAGAAATGTAATGACTCCACCGAACAATGTGGACAAATGAATCACAAGACAAAGCACGACGCATTTCGACCTCTTAGGTCTTCTTCAGGCAAGATGAACAACACAGATGACAACGAAAATGAAGAACAAGCAGTCACTTGTCTTCATTGAATTCGGAGCCAGATGGGCGTTGAATGAAGACTGCCCTATGTTGTGATGCACTGTACAACCCTGTATTCTACAGTATTGTGTTGCCAGGCTTTCTGTTCATGGCTCAGTTTTCTGGAATGGTGAAGACACGGGAGAAGTCTGATGCTCAGCTCCCCCTTCCTACCACCACCTCCCCTCCCCCTTCTTAGCGCCCCCCCCCCCCCCCCCCTCCCATTCCCTTTCCCTCAATGTTCAGCTTCAGGATGTCATTTTATCTGGAATTTTCATCATCTCATGTCAGCCTTCCTTCTCTCTGCACTGGAAGCATGTCTGGTCATCTGACCTAAACGATGAGCAAGCAGCCCTGCTCCAAGGGCCCAATGGAGAGAGAGAGAGAGAGAGAGAGAGAGAGAGAGAGAGAGAGAGAGAGAGAAGGCCGAGAACAAAGCAAAAAGCCCGGGTTTGTCCTGAAGCGGGGAGCCAGTGGACTGGAAGACACTTGGCTCTCCGTGCACTCTGAGAATCCAGAATCACCTCCCTTCGCTCCCATCATGCATGCAGGATTGATTCTTCCAAAATCAGATTGTGTTTGATCAGACGCAAGTCAGCCGAAAAGGCATGTGGTGTGTGTCTGCCCTGTGTGCGTTTCTTTTAGCAACCTCCCCCTCCCCCCTCCCCACAATTTCCCTTACCCCTCCTTGCTCTACCCCAATTCCCGGGGCCTCCCGACCTCTCCCCTCATCCCCTCTCCCTTCCCCGTCCCCGTTTCCCTCCCCTCACGCTCCCTGCCCCTTTGAACCAGGTCAGGTGTCAGCCGAGTTTTTTGATTGGCTGGAGGGATGGGTGGATGGGTGGTGGGTTTGGTGGGTGGATGGAAGCAGTCTCGATCGATCAGTGGCTTCTTCAGTTTGTTGAGGTTTGTCTGGAAATCCCTCGGTGAAGGACAGTAGACAGGACAGTAGACATTGGTCAAGTAGGATCAGTTCATCTCCACCGTCAGCATTGGTACGAATGCTCCTGTCAGTCACGAAGCAGACAGTGGAGTGGAACTGAGGGAGGGTCGGAAGGGAGGAAGGGGGAGGGGAGGGGAGGAGAGGGGGAGAGGTGGGTGGGGGTGCGGAGGAGGCCAGAACAGAAATGAGGTGTCTCGATCTGTCAGCCCTTAATACAGAAGGGGCACTGGCAGGGATGTCAGGGCTTGACGTTGTGATTAATGAGAGGGAGAGCTATGCGTTCGTGATCCCCCTGCGTTATTTGTGTCGCCACTGATGTACCAGTGTGCATCATCATTCCGTCGGCGGCTGTCCTTTCCCCCAGATTCTGTCCTCAGGAACTCAGTGACAGGGGAGAGAGAGGCAGAGGGCGTACGATCGAGAAAAATTGGTGATCAAAAAAAAAAAAAAAAAAAAAAAAAAAAAAAGGTTGAAAGAATCAGCAAGGGAAGTAACTTTTGCCCCAGTGTTGAAATGGCCACATGCCTTTGGCTCGGCACTGAATGCTACTTGCTGTATCCTCTCGTCTGCCTGTCCATCTGCTGACATGAGACACACACAAGAGACAGGTGGGGAAACTTCCCGAAACCAGGGCTCTCTTTTGTGTGACCAGTGTTTCGTTTGCAGGACAGAAGTTTGAAGGNTGAAGGAAGAGGAAGGGAGGGTGGGGGTGCAGGAGGTTGGGGGGAGGGAGAAATTCAGAGGGAGGGAGAAGATGGATGCAACGACAGGGGGTATCACCCAGTTTGTTGGATGGGAATGTACCTACCTTGCGGGGGTGGGGGGGGGGGGGGGGGGGAACCAAACTGGACCTCAGTTTCCCCAGCATTTTGCTTAGAGAGTGGGCAGGTGGTCATGGAAGCCAGAGCACAAGGTATTTACACTGTACATGTCATGGATGGGGGCCATCTGAATTTTTGGGAGTAGTCATGTATCATCTTCAACCCTCAGTACTGTTCCATATGGGGGCCGGAATAGCTCAGTTGGTAGAGCGCCGGACTCATAATCCAAGGGTTGCAGGTTTGAATCTCCGCCGGGCCATTTCGGTACAGGGGGATTTTTCCCTAAGAGTTAACATTGTTTCTGACTCCATTTCCCATACAGTCCTTCAAATTAGACTATGAACCAAGGTTCCATGTGTGAACGCACGCATAACATCTTGCACACATGTAAAATCCCATCCCCAACTTTCAGAAGAGAATGCCAGTTTGGCCGTTGGTATGGATGACACATTACACATAGCACGTACCTTCCCTGAAGATGGAGTATGGCTGCCTTAATGGCGGGATAGAAAATAGTCATACACACAAATCTCCACTCACGTTGTTGAGCAGATAGGATTAATATCTGCCTGTCTGTATAGGGAGTGCCCGCAGGAGTATCAGCCTGCGTACGCAGAAGAAGAAGTTCCATGCAGTCAGATATGCTCTCTTTCTCTGTCTCTGTCAGTCTGTCTGTCTGTCTGTCTCTTTGTCTGTGTTTGTCTTTCTCTCCCACTCTGCGTTTGTGTGTGTGTATGTGCTCATGTGCCGTATGTGTGCGTGTGTGTGAACTCACACGCACACATATGTGCGTGCATGTCTGAGTGTGAGTGCGTGGAAATGTGTGTTGTACTCCCTGTTTGGAATTGAATTTCACTGTTAACATTGCAAGGAGGCAGGGAGATGGTTTTGAAGGGAAGTGAGGGGGGGGGGGGGGGGGGGGGGGGGGGGGAGGGGAAGTAGTGAGGGGAGGGACGGCCAAGGTGTAAAGAACAAAAATACTATGCTATGTATTACATATATTCTATAAATAGCAGTGTTCATTCATTGCCAGACACAATGACTGTGGGTGTGCGCGTAAGAGAAAATGATGTACGAGTGCGATGCATGACTAAGGTGATGTATTACATCAGAGATCCTGTTACAGGACCATGTTCGAGCATGTCTAATTTACACAGTAGAACATATTTGAGGCTAGGACCCTCTCCTTTTGGGTCCATGTTCTTGTCAGAGTTGTCCGTCTCCCAGTGATGCAGGATCTCAAGATTACAATAGCAATCATTGTAATCAGTGGAGCAATTTTTTTTGGTGTCTTTTCCCTTTCAGTTTCCATTTCCGTTCTTGATTTTGCTCTTTAGCCCCCCCTCCTCCCCCCCCCCCCCCCCCCCCCCATTGAAGATTTTTGTATTCAAAAATCTATTTTACTTGCCTTACAGTGTGAGTCATCGCTGGAAGCACATAACTCAGTTGCCAGCAGGAGTACATGTTTATGTGAAAAATGAAGATGTGGTAAACAAAAAATAAAAATGGATTAAAAAAAAAAAGTAAGATCGCAGCCTTGATGTGGCTGTATATCAAGGAGGATGGGGAAGGGGAGTAGTGTGAGGGTGGAGGGTGCTGGGGCAGAATTTGTCGTACGATACTTCTTGTTAGCGACGCCATCGAGAGAACGTGGAAAGCCAAGCGAAGAACATAGATGCAATGAAAAGAAGCAGCAGCAAGACATATTCAGTTAATTAATAGGAGACACAACCCCCAGCGCTGCAGTGCTTCTTCGAGACCTGAACTGGAAGTGGCTTGGATCCAGATGCACCAAACTTCCGCTATTGTCACAGAGCAAAATCATGAAGAGCGACATCGCCAGTGTCCTCCTGGCTCTCACTTCACCCCTTGCCAGGCCAGTTTTCCAGAACCCTCGAAAGTCCGACAATTTTCACCATAACCACTATCTTCAAATTTTGGTTTTCCTTAAGAACAATCCCTGGAAGAGTTAGGAGGAGTGCAGCGACAAGAGGGTTGTGAGGGTGTGGGGAGCATAGGTGATTTATGAGTTTTATGACATCAGCATACATGCCATGCCATCTGTTGAGAGCAGTCACCAGATTGGAAAGACGGGGCAAACACTTGAGGATGAAAGAATCCAGAATTGAGAGGAAGCCTGATGCAGTGAATGGTTTGAGAGCTGATCAATGAGTGTGCTGTATTCTGTCTGTTGGATGGTTTTGAGCTGATCAGCCAGTGTGCTGTGTTCTGTCTGTTGGATGGTTTTGAGCTGATCAGTCAGTGTGTTGTGTTCTGTCTGTTGGAATTCGAGGCCACTTGGTAGAGAACTCCCACAGAGAGAGAGAGTTCCCTCCCTTTTAAGATGTGTGTGAGTGTGTGTGTGTGTGTGTGTGTGTGATGCATTTTTGACCTTATCGGATTGAGCCGCCCACAAATACTACCTCCTCTTCCCATTTCTTCCCTCCTCCCCCCCCCCCCCCCTTTTTTTTTCTTTGAAGATTTCTCTTCTTGGAAGATTTTTCTCCTAGTGCTAGAGTTGCCTCCCATTTAAGCCGCTTCTGTTTCAAAGTCAATGATAAGTGATTTCCTGAGTCGAAAGATTCCACTGGAGCTGTGCCCGATGTGTTCAGAGTGGGGACAGCGACCTCAGGATTGAGAGAGAGAGAGAGAGAGAGAGAATGGAACAAGGAGATAAACGAAAGTAAGAGAAGGATGGGCGGAGTGAGGGAAAGTGAAGCGGGAATGAGAGGAGGCAGAGAGGATTGGGGGAAAGGATGGAGAGAGACGGAGAAAAAGAGAGGTGAAAGAGAGGGGAAGAGAGAGAGAGAGAGCTGGGATATGAACGTAGGGTTCTGTGGCCCCCATGGGGTTTAGTGTCGCTGTGTCAGCTTGCATTATTCCCCTTGTCTCAAGTTTCAGAGTGTGCCAAGAAAGGACCAAGAGATGTCTTGGTGAATTTTTTTTTTAAACAGGGCTGTCACTGAAATGACTGCCAACCCTCAAGAATCTTTCAGAAACTTAAGTTTTATTGTAAACCTTTCCTGAAATCCTGAAGTCAATTGAAAAGAAAAAAAAAAAAAAGAAAAGAAAAAATAGTGTTGGGCATAGGGACATTTCCTTCTTTCTTTCATTGTATAAAGAGCCGATGAAATAGTGCAGAAAGAATGTGAGAAGGAAGTTCTCTGAGTGTTAGTATATGAATGGCGTGTAATAGAAGATGCATAGTTCTTTTTGCGTCCTGCATCGATCAGTTGAAGCAGTAGGAAATCAAAACACCTCCAGTGCCAAACTGCCCGTGTCAACTCTTTACACCCGAACTTTGACTCCAGCGGTTGGCAGCTGGCTCCCATGGGGATCCTGGGGGGATGGGGGTGGGATGGGGGGGGGGGTGGGGGTGGGGGGGGGGGGGGGGGGGGAGGGGGTGTCTTTCCGGACAAATAGCTCCCACTGCCTTCTGAAACTTCTGTGCTTGTAATTCTCTTTTCTTGGAATCTGTCTTTAAAATGTTTCTTTTTCAGTTTTTGTCTTTCTTTTCTGTCGTCTACTCTTTTACTGTTGTTGTGGATGCTTCTGTTGTCGTTGTCCTGGAATTCTTTCACACTGTTTTTTTTTTCTATGGTCACAGTTTATGACATGCCAGGCATTTTTGTTTGTTTATTTATTTATTTATTTATTTATTTTTTTTTTTTTTGGGGGGGGGGGGGGGGGGTGGGTGTGTGTGTGTGTGTGTGTGTGTGTGTGTGTGTGTGTGTGTTGTTTTTGTTTTTCTGGCCAGGTATGTAAAAATGATGCACATTGTTCAGAGCAGACAGTCACTGTCTGCTTTACTGTGTTTGTTTGCCCATATGTCCTGTCTATAAATTTTTTGTGACCTGACAAAATGAACAGAAAAAGGTACAACCACTGTTATATATGTTAAATGTTTTCATTGATTTGGTTACACGTCTCTCTCTCTCTCTCTCTCTCTCTCTCTCTCTGTCCCTCTCTGTCTGTCTGTCTCTCTCATTTTGTTTTGTTTGTTTTGTTTTTATTCATGTGGAAGGAATGAAATTAAAGGGAATCTGTTGCTCTCAGCATAGTTTTGTTTAATTGTCTGTCTGAAGGATGTCAGTAGTTTAGCGACCATGTCGCGAATGTTCTAGTGGGTTGATCAGACTGGACTTCTCTACTGTTTATTATTATTAGGAATACTTATAAAGCGCCTGTCCTCAGCTAGAGACCAATCTCTAAGCACTTTACAATCCACACTTGTGTACACAACGGGCTGCCTCCTGGGTAGTGCAGACTGACGAGCTGCCAGCTGGCGCTTCATTCAGTCGTTTCTATGTCACTCAGTTGATATTGTTCAATATCGTTCACTCAGTTTCCTTACTTCCTTCATTCTTTCCATTTCTCACGCAGGGTGCATAGTATGTGTAACGTGTCATCCATCCATACCAACAGCCAAACTGGCCTTCTCTTCTGGTGGTTGGTGATGTGATTTTTGCGTGTGTGCAAGATGTTATGTGTGTGTTCTTACGCGGAACCTCAGTTTTCAGTCTCATTCGAACGACTGTATGTGAAATGGAGTCAGAACAAATGTTTACTCCGAGGGAAAAAAAATCCACCAGAACCGAAATGGCCCCATGGAGATTCGAACCCCGCAGCCCCAGGATCACCAAGATTACGAATCTGGCGCTCTACCAACTGAGTTATTCCGGCCCCCATTATTACTTTTTTTTTATAGATGTGAACTGTGTTTTCCCCAGTGTCCCAGTGTCTGACAGCCCTGAAAAGTCTGTGTGTGGTCAGCTGGGCTGTGATAATAACAGACCAGAAAAAAAAGACTTGGGTATGATGTGGGATAGCGCATGTTTAGATCTGTCTGCATCAGATCTCTTCCCGTCTGGGTGAAGAGAGGGCGGAGAGAGTCAGGGAAAGAAGGGTGGAGGAGCACCACAGGGGAGGTAGGAACTAGGAGGCTGCCGAGTGATTCTGCATGAATCTGCAGCACGATCAGTTAAGGTGTCACTCCATCCGCCAATATGGATAATCGCCCGGAGGGTCGGCATGGGAGGGCTGCTGCCCTCATCGGGCGTGGTCTGCCTTCAGAACCAGGAACCAATTTTTCGGCGGGGGGGCGGCGGCATGAAGAGGGATGGCGGGCAGAATGAGGCAGAGAGGCTGAAAGGACTGCTATGGAAAGTGGTGGAGAGGGGGGGGGGGGGGGGGGGGGGGGGGGGTCGCCCAGGATGGGAAAGGATGCTGGGCCATAGTTCAGTCCTTAGTCTCTGGGAAGGGAAGGGGGGGGGGAGAGTGAGAGGGAAGTTAGGGGAGGGGAAGATGGAGGTGACGCCCCCTCCCCTCCCCCACTTTCTGCTAGTCCTTAAAGAAGTGGTCTGGATGTGTGGTCTTTTTGGATGAGATGATAAATCCTGAACCTACATTTTTGTGCAGCATGGACTTTGTCATTAAAAAAAAAGAAAGAAGGAAAAAGAAATGAAGACTCCTGGTAACCAGTGGATCTATCCCTGGAGAAACTTAATCAGAAAATGCATTTTGTTAGGTAAAAAGAAAGATATATGCAGAAAGAAAGAAAAAAAAAAACGTAGGTTGATGACACTCAGCCCCTGGGGGGGAACAGCGTTTATTCCATGCAGGGAAACCTGTCATGACGATGAAGCTGAATGGTTGGAGGGATTGGCCGTGGAGCCGATGGTTGTATGCGAGTTCAGTCCATTTGTTGGGGTGGCATTTTTGCATGGTGAAGACTCTCTCCAGCCAGTCAGCAGGAAATGGATACCTGATTCAGTCCAGGGAAAGTTAAGTCAGCGGAAGGAGAAGGGTTGCTCTGCCATCGGTAAATGGAGTGAATGTATAATGCTCATTGTCCCTGTGGTCACCAGGCTGTGGGACTTTTACCAACACAGTACACTGCACTGCACTATAAATACAACACTACATTGCATTATAATGCAGTATGTCAAGCTTCGCAGTATGATGCAATACAAAATGCAAATAAACATGGTGCAACATGATACAGTTCAATACCATGTGATGCAGTGCAACATAGTACCATAAGGACACAGCGAACTGTGGTTTTAGATCACCCCCACGCATGTGTTATTAAGAACTCATCTTCATGGTTGCATCACAAGAACTACTCACTGAGACAGGGTATAGGTCTGTTTTTAGGAGTTGCATCCATTTTTAAGGAAAAAGATGTGTCTGGCATTTTAAAAACAAGTATTTTCACACTTTTCTTCCAGAGAAAAGTATGTAAATATTTTGTTCGGAATTAACGTTTGAATGCCCTTCAAAAATTTTATGTAGCATGTACAGACTGCTATGATCTAGGCACGAAAATTCTATTTCCATGGACAATAGAAAGACTGACAACTAGAGAGTAAAAAGTATAAGCCCAAAGGATGCCGACAGCAAATGACAGCTAGACATGATGATTATGTCATTTCTAAGTTACTGGCATCAGCAAGTTGGTAGGAATGACAGATGGATGTAGTGGTGTCTTTATCCAAGATGGATACATACCAGATGCTGAATATGTGAGTGAGAGTCTCACCTGATATGATTTTTTTCATTTCTGAATGAGATCAACATTTTTCATCTGATCTGAGAATTTACAGAAGAAAGGTTTTAACAAACATTTCCAGCGTGTTTTTAGAAGGTGTGTTTTAGTGAGTTGTGTGGAGGCATGTCTTTTTGTTTTCTTTCTTTTTTTTTTTTCAAAATGAGAATTGACTTCAATGCAGTGACAGCTATGAAGTGGCCCTTTGCGATTGGCTGGGCTATAATAAGCAACGTAATCTCTCTCTCCTTTTTCTGTTATCGTCAATAGGGGGCTTGGTTGTCGGTGTCCAGCATAGACTGTATCAGAACAGGTAGCAAACTCCACCACAGTGAACCTTTGGCAGTGCAGGGTGTCCTTTGGAGGGTTGCCTTACGACCACCTGAGACTGATTGTTCCCAGAGAAGTGCCAGTGCTGGGGCTGGAAGATGCCGTGGGTGTGGCTGAGTGTAGAGTGGTGGAAGTGAGTGGTGTGTGTAAGTGTGTGGTAAATGGGCAATCAGGGAAATGCCACTCAGAGGCCTCAGTCCCCCATCCCCACCTCCACCCCAACTCTTCACCTTTTCCCTCTACTCCAGAAGCAGAGAAGGTAGAAAAAATAAAATCCTGCAAACCAGTATTTTGGTTGGTGACAGTAAGCTGCCCACTTGGTCTTCTGCTGGTTTTAACTAAAGTGTGTCCAGTTCATATTTGACATTTTTTTTCTTCTTTTTTTTGTTGAGTATTGTGTCCACCAGCATGTAAACTTGTTAAGATCATTCATGAAATTTCCTAGTTTGTTTGTTTGTGTGCTTGCTTGCTTTTTATCATCTCAGTCTAGAATGGTTTGGGAATTGTTGATACTTAGCGCATTTTTAAACTGTAAGGGAACTTTGTGCAAATGTGGTGCAGTTAGATTTTTTTTCCTTTTATCAATATGTGTGTATTTTACAGAGATTTTTTTTTTTTTTGCACAGATTTCTGATTCCATTGGTTAGTGGCCAGAGTAAACGTCTTGTCAGGGTCAGTGTTGCCCCAGTCCCTCGAAGATGTGACTGATTTGTGTCAAATCTTCTCATGACTGCCTTCCTGTGAATCAGTTTGAAGTCTGAGTACATTGATTTTTGTGAGCGAGTCATGCTCCTGTGCGGTCATATTAGCTGCTGTACTCTGCACTTTCTTCAGTTGAGATTGAGTGCCATTCGCTGCTTTTTTTTCTTTTTTTTTTTTTTGGTTGGTTTGTTTTAGTTTTTAAATGGATACCAGAAAATGTTACCACATTCATGATGTGTTCATTGTGGGCTTTGTAAAGGATCCTTATTCAGGTAAGATAACGTTTCTTTTATCAGTCCAATCATTGGATAGACCTGCTATTGATAAGTCCGATCATTTCATCGTCCTTGTATTGATCAGTCCAATCATTTGATTGGCTGTGTAATCGTATCATCAGTGTATGGGGTTTGAAAGCATTAAAGTTTGTGATCCATGATTGTTTGGCTGGGGGGTGCTTGGTGCTCCTCGACAGCATCACAACACTGGAAGTCTTTGCCTCTGTTTCAGAGAGGGAGAAGCGTGTGTGTGTGACGTCCCAACAGAGCTGTCCGTTCATCAGCAGGAACCATGGGGCAGGCCAATTCGCGGCAGGAGGCATTCTGGGACGCTTGTGGCTTCGGTCGCACTCACCTGGTGAAGAAGTTCATCGAGGAAGGCATCGACATCGACTGGGTGTCTTTTACAGTGAATATGCCTTCTTTTTATTCCATTTATCTATTTTTTTTTTTTTTTTTACTTTGTGAGCATTACTTGTGAAAAACTTGGTGCGCGTGGTAACTTGTCGATGAAAAGCACGATACTACCTTTGCATGATGTTTCAGGGGGGCGGGTCACATTGTGTTTAACTAGGGTTTTCCCCTTGCTTAGGAGGTAGAACGTGGCCTGCGCATTGCATTACAACGTGTGGTGAGACAGAGTTTCTCTGCGTTGTGGTGTCCTGGATGTGGCCCTTTGCAGTCAGCTGGGCTGAAAGCATCATAGTGTTTCTACACCGGATTGTCCTGTCTCCCATACAGTCCTGTCTGTGACCATGCGCAGTCAGTGTGCGGTCACACCGAGTTCTCCTCTAGATCCAGTGCGGTCAGTGTAGTGTATTACTGTGTGTGAGGTGACACTGAATTATACAGCTGTCACCCATGCTAGGCAAAGTGTGATTGGTGGTTCGTAATGTACGGTTATTTATTTGTGTGATTAGTGGTTTATGATGTACAACCATAGTGTGCTGTACTGTATTTTCTCCTTGCTAGACATGGCCTGTCTAAAAAAAAAAAAAAAAAAAAGCATACTAGTATGCATTAGTCAGCTGAGTCATAGCCGGCGTCGCTTATCTACTAGGTACAGTTTGCTCGGTATGAGCAGTCACAGGGAGTTATTCTGCATTATGCCCCTGCTGGAGACAGTGTGGTGTATGTTGCGCATAACAATGTCCAAGTCACACTGAGGTACAAGGTATTGCCATGCTAGACAAAGTCCTGTCTATGCAAGGTATTACGCTGTGCGGTCATACTGAGTTATACTGCATCGTTCCCCAGCTAAAACATAGTGTGGTCTGTGCACCGTTTTATCATGACACCCATACAGAGTTACACCGCATTTTCTCAGCTAAATTCAGTGTTGTCTGTGCAGAATATTACTTACTCTGTGCAGTCACACCCAAGTTATGCTGCTTTGTCCCTCAGCTAGAAACAGTAGGCAGCATATTCTAATGTGCAGTCACATTGTTGCATTTTCTCAGCTAAATTCAGTGTAGTCTGTGCAGAATATTACTTACTCTGTGCAGTCACACCAAGTTATGCTGCTTTGTCCCTCAGCTAGAAACAGTAGGCAGCATATTCTAATGTGCAGTCACATTGTTGCATTTTCTCAGCTAAATTCAGTGTAGTCTGTGCAGAAATTACTTACTCTGTGCAGTCACACCCAAGTTATGCTGCTTTGTCCCACAGCTAGAAACAGTAGGCAGCATCTTCCGATGTGCAGTCACATTGCTGCATTGTCTCAGCTCGGAAGCACTGTGTGAACTTGCAGTGGATCACAATGTGCAGCAACGCCAACAGGACTTGGACAGGAGTAGTGACGGGAAGGGAGATGTGGGGGGAAGAAGAGGGACAAGAGGAGGGAAGGGATAAAGGGCAAAAAGGGATCGGGTGGCTGCTCTCTCGATCTGGCTGTGTGACCCGGCGTTTACTGTCTTCCATAGCGGCTTCGTACAAAATGTTCAGCATGTTTAATTCAGAGCATCGAAGGTTCAGCATGCTTTAATTTAGAGCGTCAAAGGTTCAGCATGTTTTAATTTAGAGCGTCAAAGGTTCAGCATGTTTTACTTCAGAGCGTCAAAGGTTCAGCATGTTTTAATTCAGAGCATCGAAGGTTCAGCATGTTTTAATTTAGAGCGTCAAAAGGTTCAGCATGTTTTAATTCAGAGCGTCAAAGGTTCAGCATGTTTTAATTTAGAGCGTCAAAGGTTCAGCATGTTTTTAATTTAGAGCGTCAGAGGTTCAGCATGTTTTAGTTCAGAGCATCAAAGGTTCAGCATGTTTTAATTCAGAGCATCAAAGCATAGTTGAATTCAGAGCATCATTTGAAAAAAAAATCAACAGTAGTGTAGTGCGTCCTCTAGAGGTAGTCTCATGTCTGACCGATCACAACAGGTCCCTGTGATCAGGTAGTGTTTGAAGAGGGATGGGGTGAACCTGGGGGTGGCAGGATACGGGGAATGAGCAATGCTGGCGCAATGGCGCCGAGGATGCTGTGATGTTGAGACCACCACCCCCAGGAGGAAGAAGGGTTGTTTTGACTGTGTTCCAGCTGTTTGATTTCTGGTTTGTTGTCAGTGCGCTGTATACAATAGCAGACTGGTTACCCATGTGATGATGTCATATTCTGTACAATGTTTGGCCAGTCTTGAGCTGTGGTTGAGTTGTGTAACCGTTGTGTTTGTGCACTGTGATCAAAGGGCGACAACTCTCACCGACTCGTGCGCATGAACTCCCTTCTGGATGAGTCGTAGGAACAGTGGTGGGAAATATTGAAAATGCTAACAAGAGAGTATAAATTTGTGGCCAGAAAATGGTGATGAATCAGCTTTGAAGGTAATTTGTGATGTGAGAAACCTTTTTTTTTTTTTTTTTTTTTTTTTTTACAGCAGTTACTTGTAAGATCAGGCATGCCTCTACTGTGATACCTGTAGATGATAAAATGAAACACACACATGCACGTACCACAGATATGCACACACATACGTATGCATGCACAAACATACGCAAGAAGGTGGGCGCACATGCTCGCATGCATGCACGCATGCACACACATGCACGCACACACGCATGCATGCATACACTTACACACACACACACACACACACACACACACACACACACATGTACACACACACACACACACACACACACACACACACACATAACCCCCACTTTCAAAAAAAAAAAAAAAAATTGGAGCAGGTGTACACACTTATTGTGGAAGTTTTGCTTGTTTTCATTGAACGTACACCAATGGCAGTGTAAGGGTTAACAGGTCTGCAATAGATGTGAAGTAAAAGTGTCATGCTGTGTTTCAGCATGACTGCTGTCCCATCCATGTGGCGTCACAGGGCAAGCCTGATGTCGTCAAACTGCTGATTGAGGCCAAGTGCGACATCAACGTCCAGGATAGTGTGAGTATCACTGGGGGTGGAGAGAGACCACTGTGTGTGTGTGTGTGTGTAGTTGTGTGTGTGTGTGTGTGTGTGTGTGTGTAGTTGTGTGTGTGTGTGTGTGTGTGTGTGTGTGTGTGTGTGTGTGTGTGTGTGTGTGTAGTTGTGTGTGTGTGTGTGTGTGTGTGTGTAGTTGTGTGTGTGTGTGTGTGTGTGTGTGTGTGTGTGTGTGTGTGTGTAAGCGTGTGTGTGTGTGTGTGTGTTTGTGTGTGTGTGTGTGTACTTGTGTGTGTGTGTGTATACGTGTGTGTGTCTGTGTGTGTGTACTTGTGTGTGTGTGTGTGTACATGTGTGTACGTGTGTGTGTGTGTATGTGTGTAGTTGTGTGTGTGTGTGTGTGTGTGTGTGTGTGTGTGTGTGTGTGTGTGTGTATATATGTGTGTGTGTGTGTGTGTGTGTGTGTGTGTGTGTGTGTGTGTGTGTAGTGTATGAGCGAGAGAGAGAGACGAGCGGAGAGAGAGAGAGAGAGAGAGAGAGCGAGAGAGAGAGATGTGTGTGTGTGTGTGTGGTGTGTGTGTGTGTGTGTGTGTGTGTGTGTGTGTGTGTATGCATTTTTAGATCGATGAGGGCTGTGGTGGTAGTGGCATGTCGCCATGTTCATGTGGAGTTCAGGCCTAATACTAAAAATCATCACACCTTTCATTAGCTAAACAGTCACCACCAGACCTTTCATCAGCTGAACATCAGACCTTTCCTCAGGCCTTTCATTAACTAGTATCATCAAAAAAAAAAAAAAAAAAAAAAAAAACTAGTATCATCAGATCTTTTGTGAAAAAATAAATCCTCAGGCTTTTCATAGCTGAAATTTTAGGGCTTTTTTTTTGTGTTAATCATTTAAAACCTCAAGGTTTTCATCAGCTAAATGTGTAAGACTTTAATCAGTGGACACATCATGCCTTTCATCAAAGTAATCATCAGGCATTATCATCAACTGGCACATCGGTCCCTTCATAATCTGAATTATCAGGTATTTGATCTGTTGGACACATCAATCTTTTTGCCAATTGAATTATTGTCGGGCCTTCGATCACTGGTTCTTTCAACAACTTGATCACCAGGCCTTTCATCTGCTACTGTTATTATTGTTATCATTATTATATTAATTTTTTATTTCATTATAACTAACACGAAATCGCTTTCTATGCATGTGTGTGTATGTGTGTGTGAGTGTGTGTGTGTGTGTGTGTGTGTGTGTGCGTGCGCGTGTGCGCGTGTGTGTGTGTGTGTGTGTGTGTGTGTGGGTGTGTGTGTGTGTGTGTGTGTGTGTGTGCATGTGCGTATGTGTGTGTGTGTGCGCGCGTGTCTGTGCGTGTGTTGCTTTTTTTTTTTTTCGTGATCAGTTCATTTATTCTCGTTTCTTTTTTCAGTGGTTTATTTCTTTAACTTCATCAGTGCCCAAGTGTTGATGGAGGAATAATTCATCCACATTTTTTTTTTTTTTAGATTTTTGAAGATATATTTTTTGGGGGGTCATTTTATCATTGTTATTGTTCTGTTGTTGTTGCTTGTAGCTTTGCCTTGTGCTCTGTAGTTTGCTGTTGTTGACCTGTGCTTGGTCTCACCTGTGCTCAGCGGGGCATGACGGCGCTGCACCACGCTGGCATGAAGGGAGAGCTGGAGATTGTCTGCATGCTGATTGAGGCGGGCTGCGAGCTCAACACACAGGACAAGGTATGCCTCCCAACTACCCCCCCCCCCCCCCCCCCCCCCACACACACACACACCCACGCACACACACCCATACCCACCTTCTTTGCTTTCTGCTTGTTGCCTTTGTTGGTGTTCACTGTATTTCCTTTTTATTCATTGGTGTATTTGCCTGCATGTGTTTCATCATCACCTTTTTGTCTGTCTTTATGCTTATCAGCGTCTCTCTGTGTATTCTGTTTTATCATTGTTTTTAAAGGTCACCTTTTTGTCTGTCTTTATGCTTATCAGTGTCTCTCTGTGTATTCTGTTTATTATTGTTTTTAAAGGTTGACTACTATATGTGTCTATTTGTGTTTTTTTTTTTTTATGATTTGATATTCATCAAATGGAATTCAAACTTAGAAAAGGAACCGGAGGGAATGAACAGTAACAAGAGCAAAACATACAAAACAAAGAAAAGAGATAACGGATGTTCAGGAAGGCAGTTTATAGAGGACGATTGTGCTTAAAGAAGATGCAGAAACAAGGGATGCACAGAAAGAGGGTAAAGAAGACAACAACAGCAACAACAACAACAACAACATCAACAACAACAACAACAACAGAATCGATAATCACAATGATGGCGGTGAGGATGACAGCACCAGTGGCAACGATATTGATGATCGTGATAATGACAGAATCGACAATATTGATGGTGAATGTGATGACAGAGCCGATAATGTTGATGACGGTGGTGACAACGGAATTGATGTTGATGATGACAATAATGATTGTAGTGATAGCAGTGTTGATGTTGATGAGGAGGTTGATGATGGAGATGATGACAGAAGATGATGGAGATGATGACAGAATTGATGTTGATGATGACAGTAATGATTGTAGTGATAACAGTATTGATGTTGATGAGAAGGTTGATGATGGAGATGATGACAGAATTGATGTTGATGATGACAGTAATGATTGTAGTGATAACAGTATTGATGTTGATGAGAAGATTGATGATGTAGGTGATGACAGAATTGATGTTGATGATGACAGTAATGATTGTAGTGATAACAGTATTGATGTTGATGAGAAGATTGATGATGGAGGTGATGACAGAATTGATGTTGATGATGACAGTAATGATTGTAGTGATAACAGTATTGATGTTGATGACGAGGTTGATGATGGAGGTGATGACAGAATTGATGTTGATGATGACAGTAATGATTGTTGTGATAACAGTATTGATATTGATGAGAAGGATGATGATGGAGGTGATGACAGAATCAATGTTGATGATGACAACAATGATTGTGGTGATAACAGTATTGATGTTGATGAGGAGGTTGATGCTGGTGATGATGTCAGAGCAGATGATGATGACGATGATGATACTGAAGACACAATCAAGTCAAGTCAGTCAAGTCAAGTAAACTTTATTATCTCAATTTGAGAATTAATTTGTGGTCACACACATTCACAGCAAATAAACAATAATTTAGCCACATTACCCATTTTCTCACATATGACATACATTCATATAGAGGAATTTGGATTTCAGTTAAAACATCTTCTCGGTTCATGAAATCAATGGACAGGGGAATAAAACTTTGTTTAAATCTGACACTTCTGCATTTAATCGATCGATATCTTCGTCCTGACTGAAGAAGGTCATACTGATTTGCAAGAACGTGGGTCTGGTCACACGTAATCTTCTTCGCTTTACAAACAACACGGCACCTGTATAGCTCACTCAGACTTTTTTGTCTCTCACCAACGATTTCTCCTCCCACGTTTCTGCACATTTCTGCTCTTCACAGTCAACCCACCATACCAACACATAAATGAGAAAGTTAGAACAGATTCCAAGAAGCATGAATAAAATGTCGAAGAATGTCAGTATTCACATGAAATGATCGCAGCTTGCGAAGACAATATAATCTGGTTTGATGATGATGGTTTTGGTGGTAGTGGTAATGGTGGTGGTGGTGGTTGAAGTTGTAGTGGTGGTTGTGATTGCGGTGGTGGTAGTGGTGGTGGTGGTGGTAGTGGTAGTAGTGGTGGTGGTGATGATGATTAAGATGATAGTGGTGATGGTGATGGTGGTGGTGGTGTATGTGCAGAATGGATGGATGACGCTGCACAGTGCGGCCTACTGGGCCCAGCTGGGCATGGTGTGGTGTTGGTATTGGTGGTGGTGGCGATGATGATGATGATGATGATGATGATGGTGGGGATGGTGTATGTGCAGAACGGATGGATGGCGCTGCACAACGCGGCCTACTGGGGCCCACCTGGGCGTGGTGGTGGTGGTGGTAGTGGTTGTGGTGATGATGATGATGATGATGATATGATGATGATGATGATGATGATGATGATGATGGTGGTGGTGTATGTGCAGAACGGGGTGGACGGCGCTGCACAACGCGGCCTACTGGGCCCACCTGGGCGTGATGGTGGTGGTGGTAGTGGTTGTGGTGATGAAGATGAGGATGATGATGATGATGATGATGATGGTGATATGATGATGATGATGATGATGATGATGGTGGCGGTGTATGTGCAGAACGGGTGGGACGGCGCTGCACAACGCGGCCTACTGGGCCCACCTGGGCGTGGTGGAGAGACTGATTGGTGATGGGGCCAGTGTCACCATGGTCAACAAGGTACGCCCGCACTGTCTGGTGGGAGGAAAGGAGGGGTTGTGGAGGAGGGCTTTCTTCACACACACACACACACACACACACACACACACACACACACACACACACACACACACACCACACATACACACACACACACACACACATACACACACACATACACACACACACACACACACACTGTACACACACACACACACACACACACACACACACATACACACATACATACACACACACATACACACACACACACACACACACACACACACACACACACATGTACACACACACACACACGCACATGCACACATGCATGCATGCACACTTACACTTACACACACACACACACACACACACACACACACACACACACACACACACACACTCTCTCTCTCTCTCTCTCTCTCTCACATGCATGCATGCGTGCATGCACACTTACTCTCTCACACACACACACACACACACACACACACACACACACACCCACCACACATTCACACTATGGCACACATAAACGCATGCACAGTTTCCACATGCTTGATTTAGTTTCGTCACCATGTACAAATTAACCCATATATTCTACACAATATCTATTGAGCAAGGAGGCTACACTTACCAGTGGGTTGAAAAAAAAACAAAACTTGTCCGTCTGTCTGTCTGTCTGTCTGTAAGTCTGGTCTGTCTGTCTCTCTCCCCTCTTTCTGTCTGTCTCCCTCTCTCTCTTTCTCTTTTTCTCTCTGTCTGTCTGTCTGTCAGTCTGTCTGTCTCTGTATCCCCTTCTTTTTTCTTCCACTCTCTTTCTCTTTCTACCCCCCCCCATCCTTCCGTTCCCTCCCCCTTCCTTTACCCCTCCTCTCCCCCTCCCCTCCCCCTCCCTTGTCTGTCTCTCTCTAGTGTTTATACCAATCTTAGTGTGGTTTGTTGAAATTCTGTTCTCGTTCTCATTGACCATCATCACTGAATATAATTAAATCAAAAGACTTTTGTAGGAATGATGAATATTGAAATGTCAAACATCTCCTCTCTTTCTCTATATCTCTTTCCCCCTCTGTCTGTCTCTTTTCCCTCTCTGTTCCTCTCTCTTCATGCCGTCTCTCTCTCTCTCTCTCTCTGTCTCTCCCCCTCCCTCCCTCTCTCTCTTTTTGTCTCTATCAGTCTGTCTTTATTCCCTCTCTCTTTCTCCCCCCCCCCCCCCCTCTGTCTCTGTCTCTCTCTCTTACCACCTCTCTCTCTCTTTCCCCCTCTCTCTATCACTCTTCTGTCTCTCTCCCTCTCTTCTCTCTCTCTCTCTTTTCCTCTCTCTCTATCACTCTTCCCCTTATTCTCTCTTTCTCTCTCTGCTCGTTGTACTCTTCTCCTTTTGGTTGAATGAATCTGAAGCCAGCAGCACCTGCACCCTGCACCTGAATATCTTCTGTGTGGTGTGTGTGTGTCCAGCACCAGCGGCTGGCGCTGCACGAGGTGGCGCGCGGGGTCCCAGAGCAGAGAGGAAACGGCGCTGGGTCAGATCGCTCGGCTCCTCGTCGCTGCAGGCTCCCGACGTCGATGCCATCAGCAGTGATTTTGGAGAGGTGAGCCGAGCAGCACTTGTCTGGTGTGTTACATGAAAAGTTCTGCTGTCCCATCTTACAGGCTGGTTTTGTAGCTCATTGAAAAGGGGAAAAAAACAAAAAAAATCCAAGTGTATTCTGACTCGGAAGCTTTGGAGTGGAAGCAAGCAGGCCTTCCATTGGGGCTGTCAATTCTATGATAGGATGCATGTCCCGTTCGATTGAGATTTGGAGAAAGGTATGCTGTGTAAAAAAAAAAAAATGTTGGGGAGAAAATACTGTTTATGAACTGTTGAGGTAGGGCGGCACCTTTTGAAAACCAGGCCTCCGCCATGCACAGCCACACCCGGTTCTTTTTTAAGCACCAGGAGTCCTCAGGGGGTTGACAGTGTCAGGTCTTCTTCTGGGGCCACCAGTGCTCTCTAGTGGATTGCCCACTGGCCTGAAAGGCAAGGCAAACCTGGATTCTTGACTTGATTTTTTTGTTGTTGTTGTTTAGGGGGGGGAGGGGGGTGTCACGTTTTACCATTGTCATTTCAACATCCAAGTGCAATGTACAGGGGAGAAAAAAGTAAGAAAATTCAAAAAAAAAGGGAAAGAAAGAAAAAAAAGGCATTAGAGTCAGAAACGAAGAAAGATTCTTGTGTTATATTCACCTGTGATTTCTATGTTGTATTCACCTGTGATTCTATGTTGTAGTCACCTGTGATTTCTATGTTGTAGTCACCTGTCATTCTGTGTTATATCACCTGTCATTTCTATTCTATGTTGTATTCACCTGTTCATTTCTATGTTGTAGTCACCTGTGATTCTATGTTGTAGGTCACCTGTCATTTCTATGTTGTAGTCACCTGTCATTTCTATGTTGTGTTCACCTGTCATTTCTATGTTGTATTCACCTGTCAGTTCTGTGTTGTAGTCACCTGTCATTTCTATGTTGTAGTCACCTGTCATTTCTATGTTGTAGTCACCTGTCATTTCTATGTTGTGTTCACCTGTCATTTCTATGTTGTATATCATCTGTGATTTCTGTGGTATATTCACCTGTCATTTCTATGTTGTAGTCACCTGTCATTTCTATGTTGTAGTCACCTGTCATTTCTATGTATATTCACCTGTCATTCTGGTGTTATTCACCTGTCATTTCTATGTGTGTTCACCCTGTCATTCATTGCTGTAGTCACCTGTCATTTCTACGTGTAGTCACCTGTCATTTCTATGTTGTAGTCACCTGTCCATTTCTATGTTGTGTTTCACCTGTCATTTCATTGCTGTAGTCACCTGTCATTTCTACGTTGTAGTCACCTGTCATTTCTATGTTGTAGTCACCTGTCATTTCTATGTTGTGTTCACCTGTCATTTCATTGCTGTAGTCACCTGTCATTTCTACGTGGTAGTCACCTGTCATTTCTAGTTGTAGTCACCTGCCATATGTTGTAGTCACCTGTCATTTCTATGTTTTATTAACCTGTGATTTCTGTGTTGCATTCACCTGTGATTGACCTGTGTGTTGCCTTGCAGGGCAGACTCACCAGCCTGATGTTTGCTGCTATCACGGTCACACCGAAGTTGTCAACGCTCTTGTGGAGGGTGGTTGTGATGTCAACGCCAATGGCTCTATAGTAAGAGTGTGTGTGTATGTGTGGGTGTGCTCGCGTGTGTTGTGTGTGTGGTGTGTGTGTGTGTGTGTGTGTGTGTGTGTGTGTGCATGCATATGTTTATGCATGTTTGTAGTTATGTGGATGCACATGTACGGTGTAAGTGTATACATGTGTGTGTGTGTCTGTGTGTGTGTGCGTGTGCGCGCGCACGCATATGTTTATGCATGTTTGTGGTGATGTGGATGTAGATGTGAGCACAGGTATGTGTAAGTGTATACATGTATGTGTGTATGTGTGTGGTGTATGTGTGTGTGCGTGTGTGCATGTGTGTGTGTGTGTATGTGTGTGTGCGTGCGTGTGTGTGTGTGTGTGTGTGTGTGTGTGTGTGTGTGTGCGTGCGTGCGTGCGTGCGTGCGTGCGTGCGTGCGTGCGTGCGTGTGTGTGGGCATATGTGTGTGTGTGTGTGTGTGTGAGTGTGTGTGTGTGTGTGTGTGTGTGTGTGTGTGTGATTCAACCCTGATGTGACTTTCCTGTTTAACTGGGCGATAAACAAGATGAGTTGGTATGTGTGCATGTGGTAGTATTTTTGTTTGTTTATTTGGGTGTATGTGCTTGTGTGTGAGTGTGTATGAGTGTGCAATGATTGTACTTATGATAAACACACACACACACACAACACACACACACACAAACACACACATACCCCCCCATACACACACACACACACACACAACACACACACTAGCACGCTTTGACTGTCTCATACACATAAAACCACAGAGAAAGAGGAGGAGACAGAAATGGATATGAAAGAGAGAAGCTAATGGCTGAGTTCATAAAATGCCGCAGTTCAGATTTTAGATTGTTTTCATGACATAAAGAATTCCACACGTTGTGTGCACAGAACAAATGCAACGATTGGTTTGATGACATAAAGAATTCCACACGTTGTGTGCACAGAACAAATGCAATGATTGTTTGATGACATAAAGAATTCCACACATTGTGTGCACAGAACAGATGCAATGATTGTTTCATGACATAAAGAATTCCACACATTGTGTGCACAGAATAAATGGAATGATTGTTTGATGACATAAAGAATCCACACATTGTGTGCACAGAACAAATGGAGTGATTGTTTGATGACATAAAGAATTCAACACATTGTTTGCACAGAACAGAGGGAATGATTGTTTCATGACATAAAGAATTTCACACATTGCGTGCAGAGAACAGATGGAATGATTGTTTGATGACATAAAGGATTCAACACATTGTGTGCACAGAACAAATGCAAAGATTGTTTGATGACATAAAGAATCCACACATTGTGTGCACAGAACAAATGCAAGATTGTTTGAGGACATAAAGAATTCCACACATTGTGTGCACAGAACAAATGCAATGATTGTTTGATGACATAAAGAATTCCACACATTGTGTGCACAGAACACATGCAATGATTGTTTGATGACATAAAGAATTCCACACATTGTGTGCACAGAACAAATGGAGTGATTGTTTGATGACATAAAGAATTCAACACATTGTTTGCACAGAACAGAGGGAATGATTGTTTCATGACATAAAGAATTCCACACATTGCGTGCAGAGAACAGATGGAATGATTGTTTTGATGACATAAAGAATTCAACACATTGTGTGCACAGAACAAATGCAATGATTGTTTGATGACATAAAGAATTCCACACATTGTGTGCACAGAACAAATGCAAAGATTGTTTGATGACATAAAGAATTCCACACATTGTGTGCACAGAACAAATGCAAAGATTGTTTGATGACATAAAGAATTCCACACATTGTGTGCACAGAACACATGCAACGATTGTTTGATGACATAAAGAATTCCACACTTGCATGCACAGAACAAATGCAGCGATTGTTTGATGACATAAAGAATTCCACACATGTGTGTGCACAGAACAAATGGAATGATTGTTTGATGACATAAAGAATTCTGCACATTGCATGCACAGAACAAATGCAACGATTGTTTGATGACATAAAGAATTCCACACATTGTGTGCACAGAACAAATGCAACGATTGTTTGATGACATAAAGAATTCCACACATTGTGTGCACAGAACAAATGGACAGCGCTGCACTGGGCGGCGGACCGTGGTCATGACGACGTCGTCACATTGCTGGTGGACTGCGGGGCAGACGTTGGCAAGAAAAAACATGGTGAGTTAGGCCGGAACACTGACTGTCCGTGAGAAATTCAGCCTGGCATATTGTCTTTAAGGAGAAAGGGAAACTGGTCAGCCATTCCCAAAGAAAGGGTCCGAAAAATGTTTTAAGTTCTCTCGCAATGCGTTCAGTGATTTAGACGAACACGTGTTTGCTTTGGCAGACGTTGCCATTGTAAGGGTGTGAACGATTGGTTATAGAGAGTGGTTGATTGGTTATTAGTCTGTACTTCGAGCAAGTCAGTCTCTGTCCGAGCTTGGTTTCTGTGTCAGTGAGTCCGGAGGAGTGAATGAAGACAGCATCATGAGTTAAGGCCTAAACGCCGTTTTCCTTACAGAGGTATAAGAAGTGTAAGGCAGTGGCCATTTCTAAGCTGTTTTATTGCAAGGCTTGTCAGATGACTAAATGCCAGGTTGCACTGCATGCCCAGTTGGAGAAACAAAACCTTTGTTAGACCCTGCTGCCGGGAGCTCTTGTCCATGTTTCTTGTGTTTTGGGTTCAGCAAGAACAATGGGATAAAGAAAAAGGTAGCTTCCACAGACAAAAAGAGCTGTAAGAGGATTTGTTTGCTTTTTAAAAGGTCCTCGAAAATACTGGGAGATTTGAAATGCTTTTGGAAGGTCTCGAAAAGCCTGGAAAATTGAGGAGTTGAACAAGGGTTGTAAAGTGCCTTGCAATCTGTTGCCTTCAAAGTATTTTTTTCTTAGTAAAAATTAGGACGAACAGGAAAGTTGCAAGATGTAGATGGCAGTTCTGAGAAGTACCCTGTAAATTTAATTGTCAGAGCCAGTTACTGACGATCATTAACCTGAAGTTTGGTTTGTTTCAGCAGTGTGTGTATTTCATTATAGTGTCGGTAGTATTTCTCTCCAGATGTTACATTGACTTGAAGGTCCTGGAATAACAATGCAGGGGCCCTGACGGGTGGAAAGTTTCAGAGGGACTGTATAAACTCTGTTTCATTACGCTGAGACTTTGGAGCTGGCTTGTGTCCCTGCCAGCTGTATTTTCATGCAATGGGGATTTTTTTTCTTTGTACGCAGGCTGATACTCCTGCAGGCACTCCCTGTATAGACAGGCAAGCATTAATCCCATTTACCCAACAAAAGGAGTGGAGTTTTGTGTATGACCGTTTTTTTTTTTTTTTTTTTTTTTTATCCTGTCATTAAGGCAGCCCTACTCCAACTTTGGGGAAAGTGCATGCTATGTGTAACATGTCATCCATACTAGCGGCCAACTGGCCTTCTCTTCCGAAAGTTGGTGATGGAATTTTATGTGTGTGCAAGATGTTATGCGTTCCTTCACACACAGAGCCTTGGTTTGTAGTTTCATTCGAAAGACTGTATTGGGAAATAAAGTCAGAACCGATGTTAACTCCGAGGGAAAAATCCCCCTGTACTGTAAACAGCCTGCTGGAGATTCGAACCCACAACCCCAGGATCACTAAGATTACGAGTCTGGCACTCTACCACTGAGCTGTGCAATGGGATACAATCACACGTCAGCCAGCAGTGCTGTTCCATGGCTCATGATACCAGAGCCATTACGCTAATGTTCAAAGATTCAGAGCAATTTCCAAAATGAAAACAGGCATGATGCAGCTTCAAGAATCATTTTGGACCGAAGTATGTCAGACAGAGAGCATGAAAAATACCAAACCATCCTGTGAATCTCCTCTACCCTGTAGGGCCTTGACCTTTTTGGTCATAGAAAGACACGGTTAATTTCCCTTTCCACTTACAACTAAGCACCAGGCAGTCTTTCCTTCTCTTCACAAGCAAGTTTGGTGTGTCCCATTTCAAAATCATGAGTTTCCTTCCTGTTTGCAAACTTGAATTTCTCTCTCTCTTCACAAACATGATGAGTTTACTACTTTCGTCTTCAAAAACAAATCTGGTGAGTTTTTCCCTCTTCTTCAGAAACCTTATGAATTTGCCATTCTCTTCACAAACCGTCATGAGTTTTCACGTCTCATGAACACCAAGAGTTTCCCTTTCCTTTTCACAAACAAACATGGTGATTTTCTTTTGTCTTCATGGAAAAAGGTAGGGAGTTTCCCTTCTTTCTCGCAGGAAAAAGTTGATCAATCATAACATCAGCCACACTCAAACAGACACGTGCACATCAAACACATCACTAGATTCTGATACAAGAGTCAGTCTGATCTAGATGAGACTTGACGGTCATTTCTTCTCTGGTTTTCCATGTTTAGCGCTGTAGAGAAGTAGCATGGTAAATTTTGAAACTTTTTGTGTAAAAAGTTTGATTTTGAAAGGATCCTGTGCCACTCCTGTTGGGCAGAGAGGAGGAGACGCAGAGCTGGCACCTGACCGCGCCAAAGACGACAAGATCCTGAGATTAGTACCTGTTGAACTGCATCAACGACCAGGACCAGCAGTGCTGCGGAGCGTACCTCCATCTCCTCCCTCCCAGTCCTTCAACCGCTCAGAACCGCGGCGCTGGACACTGCCGGTGCACATTGCAGGTATTCTGTGTGTGTGTGTGTGTGTGGTGTGTGTGGTGTTGTGTGTGTTGTGTGTGTGTGTGTGTTTGTGTGTGTGTGTGGTGTGTGTGTGGGATGTGTGTGTGTGTGTGTGTTCTTGTGTGTGTGGATGTGTGTGTGTGTTGTGTGTGTGTGTGTTGTGTGTGGTGTGGTACATGTGGGTGTGACGTGTGTGTCGTGATTGTGTGTGTGTGTGTGTGTGTGTGTGTGTGTGGTGTGTGTGTGTATTGTGGGGATTGTGTGTGTGTGGATGGGTGTGTGTGTGTGTGTGGGTGTGTGTGTCTGTGTTTTGGTGTGTGTGTGTGGATATATGTGTGTGTGGTGTGTGTGTGTATGTGTGTGTGTGTGTGTGAGAGAAAGAGGAGAGAGAGAGAGAGAGAGAGAGAGAGATTGCTCTGGGCCCTTCATGTAGTGTACCTATTTAAAGTTATCATTGGCAGTGTGAGTATTTTTTTTTTCCACACAATAGAAAACAGTTGTACTGACAGAAAAATATTTCTTTTCAGATCATTCATTGAGCCTTTTCATGCTAGTAGATTTTTATTTTTATTCTTTTTAATTTCTATTTTATTTCATTATTATTTTTTTTAATGGGAAAACCTGTGGATATTTCCATGTGATTTTAGACCACCTCACCATGCCCATCCTCAAAGAAAGTTTCCAACTAAAACGACATTTTAGAAATACTTCCCAGTCCAGATAGACATTTTTTTCTTATGACTAGGCATGAACAGTGACCTTGACCGTGAACACACACATGCGGAAAGAAAACAAGGGAAAGGAGCTAAATCCTATGTGCCTCAGTAATCCTAACAGTTTCCTGGGGCTGATCTCCCTTGAATATCCACGGCACTGACATTTTGTGAGGTGTAACTTCCGTTCCTTTCCTTGCCTTATCCGGGGCACATGACCTTTTCGACGATGCTTCAGAAGAGTTGCCTTTCCTTCTTCCTGGGTATCACTGTGCATGCTTCTCATGCTGCTAGTCACTTGTTATGTGGTGTCCTCAGTATTCAAACTTTTTCCTGGTGTACTTGTTATTTTCTCTTCTTCTGTCTTCTTTTTTCCTTTTCTTCTTCTTCTTCCCACCTCTGCCTGTTCCATGTTCGTGGTTCTTCTTCTTCCTGTCCTCCTCCCATCCTCCTCCATCCTCCGCATCCTGCTCCTTCTCCTCCTCCCCTTCCTCCTCCCTTATTCCTCCTCCTCTGTTCCGTTTCTCTTCTTCTTCTTTTCTGCTGTTTTTCCGTCAACATGGTTTTTTTTTTCCATCTGTCGTCAGAAAAATCACGGCCCAGGCCAAGAAGCAGCGCCTCGGCCCTCAGCCGTTTGTGCCCATCACCATGCCGCCCTCGCCATAGCGACCTCGGAGGAGGCGCAATGCGCAACATCAGCTGGGCCTGAAACCGGCTGACGAGCGCAGCTCTGCCTCTGCCCCCACTCCCCTGGCTGTCCCCTGGTGAGTAGATGTGTGTGTGTGTGTGTGGGGGGGGGTGCGAGTAAACAAGCGGGCGGGACTGCAGCAGGTGAGCCGGGGTAAATGGGCCCCAGAGTGGACAAAGTAGCGGGCTTCAGACACGTGAGCGACGTGAGAGCGAGGCTCCAGAGTAAATGTGAGCATGGCTTTAGAGTGAGCGACGGGAGAGCGAGACTCCAAGTAAATGTAGCAGGGCTTTAGAGTGCGCGACGTGATAGCAAGGTCCTAGAGTAAATGGGAGCAGGGCTTTAGAGAGGAGCGACGTGAGAGCAGAGACTCCAGAGTAAATGTGAGCAGACGAGCTAGGCCCAGAGTAAATGGAGCAGGGCGTTTAGAGTGAGCGACGTGAGAGCGAGCTCCAGAGTAAATGTGAGCAGGGCTTTTTAGAGTGAGCGACGTGAGAGCAAGGCTTCAGACCGTAATGTGAATCAGGGCTTTAGAGAGAGCAACATGAGAGCGAGGCTCCAGAGTAATGTGAGCAGGGCTTTAGGAGTGAGGGACATGAGAGCGAACCTGTAAGTAATGGAGCCGGCTTTAGAGTGAAGTGACGTGCAGAGCAAGGCTCCAGAGTAAATGTTGAGCAGGGCCCTCATACTAGTAGCTTGTGAGCAGGGCCACAAAATGAGGGTAAACTTGTGAGGCAGTCTCCAAAGGAACATGTGAGCAGGTTTCAGAGTAAAGACGTGAGCAGGGCCACAAATGAGTAAACTTGTGAGTGGACTCTCCAGAGAAACAAGTGAGCAGGGTTTCAGAGCAGCATGTAGAGTTGTTCCATGGAAAATTGCGAGCATCGCTCCTGGGTGACATGAGCCTTTTGCCTAATGAACGTTCCTTACACTGATTAAAACGTGAGCAGGCCTCAGAGTTATGTTTGAGAGTAAATGGGAAGGTAACAGTAGGAGTACCACATGAAGCATCAGTTACATGCAGTTACAGATAAATTATGTCAGCATCACCAGTATCCATCGGAAAGACAACATTCTTTTTTTTTTTTTTTTTAAAACATTTTTCAATTTTTTTTTTTTTTTTACATAGAGACAGACAGTACACAAACATTTACACACCAGCAATTTGACAGGATACTTTGTATACAAATACAGACAGTGTTGAATCGTGACAGTTAATTCTGAAAAAAAATGAGGATCGGCAGGTTATTCAAAAAGGGTAGATACACATTGCCCATTGAGCCCAGACAGTTTTTCTGAACATATCAATACGCAGACATATTTTTCAATATCATATCTTCTTTTCAGATATGAAATATACTGAATGAATTAAGGCTGTTTACCTTCACATTTGCATTTGTAGATAAAATATTTAGCTTTACCTTCACATTTGCATTTGTAGATAAAATAGTTTAGCTAACCAAGCAGAATTAGGTCAAAAACCTTGTCAGCTCTGTAATGTTATCGCAGTTAAATAAAACTATGCTTTTTCTGTCAGCGATATGTTTGAGTTGTTACATTTTTCATTTAGCGAATTTTGAAATGTCCTCCAGGAATATTTTGTCCTTGCACAGGTCCAGAAGATGTGCCTTATTATCGTTTCTTTCTCGTTGTGACAGAACGAGCATTTGTCTGAATTGGTTATGTTCATTTTCTGAAGAATTACATTTGTTCCCAAAATTCTGTGAGTTACTCTGATTTTGGAACCATTTCAGTTTAATATCTTATTTTTTTTCCAATTTTCGTAAATGCTTTGAGCCAACAGACCTCAGTTCCTAGCCTTTCTTCCCACTTACTACAACACTTAGGCTCATTTCTTTGCATCTTCCATTAAGATGTCAATAATACCTTGCTCCTATAGGAGCTGTTTTGATTCTATTCAGTAATTGGTTAGAAAAAATTCAAGGCCCTGTGCGTCCAATTCAGTCGTATCTCTCTTGCATATTTTCTCACAGCACATATGATTCCATGGTAAGTAACAAAATTACTGAACACGCCATACTTTTCTGTGAAAGATTGGAATGTGAGAAGTTTGCCATTGTCATCCAAAGGATTTCTTTCCCACAAAGATTAAGATTAAGATTAAAATTAAAATTATAGTCCCGTCAACAGCAGAGATTATCTCAGGACTGTCACCAACGTTCCAAACTAGATTTCCCACAAAAAACGTAACATTATTTCCTGATCCAGTTTTTATAATAAACTGTTTTTTTTTCTCAGATTTAATATGATTGGTACAAAAAACCGGTTCAGAACAAAAATCTTCTACAGTTTTGGCATGTTTTTACCTCTCCAAATTCTTTGTATGCTTTAAAAACATCTTTCCAGAATGTATTTACACACAGCCGTGGTTCGGCAAATCGGACCCTATGTTTTCCATTATGTCAATATTCGGATACTGAAGACTGAGAAGTTCTTTCCATTTATGGTTACTGGATTGTATTTTATTTACGAATCCACATTAGTTTCAGTGCATTCAGATTTTTTAAAATGTTGCGTATACCCATACCCCCCAAGTTGATGTTTTTTAAACAGACATTTTCTATTATTCTGTCTTTGTTTTTTATTCCATACAAATTTAAACACTAATTTTTGAATTTCCTCACAAAGACGGTCAGGTGGATTTGGCAACAATATCCATAAATGAACAATTTTTGATAGCACAAGCGACTCAAGAACTGCGACTCTACCAAGTGGTGTAATTTGTCTTTTTTAGCCAAGTTCTGTATAATGATTTTATTCAGAGAACTTTTCCTTGAAATTCACAACTTCACATTCTTAAATTCATTTGTGAAGACACACATTCTTTCTGTGTTCCTAAATCTGTTGTGTGATTCTTTTATCTCCATGTCTACACCACTGAAAGTTGACTTGTCATTTCTCTTGGTCACATATTTGGGCCACGTTCTCAAAAGTTCATGTTTGTTTACAACTACAAAGCACACACAAACACTACCTGGTCTGAAAGGGAAGTACATCTACTTTTGAACTTTTTAACAAACCATTTTCAATGAGTGTTATTTCTGCATTTTTTTCTTCTAATTATGTAATTAAATTGGAAATGAGAAAACATGTGAAGGTATAAGTGCTAGCCTCGGGATGCTTTTATTGTCCTTCAATAAATACTCTGGGAAGAATTTTGATGACTTTTTGACCATGGTTGTATAACATGCACCATATCTAAGGCTGTATTTTCTGTACTGTATATTTAGACTCCGAATCTTATGTAGAACTTGCCAGTTTCTAGGGTCAAGGACCATGAAAGAACTTTTGCCTGTGACTTAACACTCCCTGTCCCATTGTTCTTTTACATGAAAACCTGTCCTGTGACTTGTACTGTGGGTTCTTTGTTGTATCTGAAGGGTTGAGACCTTGCAGGGACTTTGCCTGTGAACACATTATGTTCTGTGCTGTATGTCCTAGGTTCAGGATCTTGCAGGGAACTTGCCTGAGAATAACATTGTTATGCTCTGTGGTCGGGTATTTCTAGGTTCAGGATCTTGCAGGACCTTAACTGAGGAATAACATGTTATGTTCTGTGCTGTATTTCTAGGTTCAGGACCTTGCAGGGAACTTGCCGGAGAATAAATGTTGTTATGTTCTGTGCAGAGTATCTAAATTCAGGACTTTGCAACGGAACTTGCCTGTGACTAAACCTTGCAGAGGGTTCTGTGCTGTATTCCTTGGTCGAGATCCTTGCATGGAACTATCCTTGACTGACACGCAGGTGTTGTGCGTTATCTCTAGGCTCAGGACTTTGCACGAACTTGCCTGTGACTAACCTTGCAAGAGGTTCTGTGCTGTGTTCTCTAGTTGAGATCCTTGCATGGAACTATCCTGTGACTGCACACTGCGGGTGTTGTGCGGTATCTCTAGCTCAGGACTTTGCAACGGAACTTGCCCCTGTGACTAACCTTGCAGAGGTTCTTTGTTGTGTTCCGTGGTTGAGATCCTTGCATGGAACTATCCTGTGACTGATGCTGTGGGTGTTGTGCAGTACCTCTGTGTTCAGGACTTTGCACAGAACTTGCCTGTGACTAACCTACAGGAGTTCTGTGCTGGTATTCCGTGGTCAAGATCCTTGCGTGGAACTATCCTGTGACTGACACTGCAGGCTGTTGTGCGGTGTCTGTAGGGCTCAGGACTTTGCAAGGAACTTGCCTGTGATTAAAATCATATGCTCTGTGTTGTATCTTCTAGGTTCAGGATGTTTCATGGAAAATGCCAGTGAGTTCACACTGCTTGTTCTTTCCTGTGTCTCTTTGGTTCAGAACCTTATGTTTGAACTTGCCTGTGCTGACACTGTGTGATTTATGGTGCTGTGTCTGTAGGTGCAAGACCTTTCATGGAATTGCCTGTGACTAATGCTGTGGGTTCTATGCTCTATCAATAGTATCAGGCCTTTTTGTTGAATTTGCAGGTGACTGATACTGTGTTCTGTGCTGTATTCCTCAGGTTCAGGACCTTACGTTGAACTTGCCAGCGACAACCTCGGCGACAGCACCGACCCCAACATCCAGCTGCTCCGCTCCTTCCAAGGATCGACTCAACCGCCGCATCGATGAGGCCTCCAAGACTGTTCAAGGGGGACTTCTGCTTGCCAGAGGGCGCCGACCTTTCCGACTCCCCCTCCATGAGATGTCCACATGCGAACAGACGCCCTCCATGGCTGGTCCCATGGCCTCCTCCAGGGAGCTCATACGTCGAGCTCCAAGGAGGTGACTCCATCTGAGTCCATGGGGCCTCCACTGTGATTCGGAGGAGGGTGGAGAAAGAATGGCTCCGAAGGAGGAGCAGAAAACTCGGACAGTGGTGAAGGGGGATAATAGCAGCAATGAAGATGGTCAGAAAGTGAATCATTGTGTCAACGTTTCCCACAATGCCATCGGCAAAAACCAGAAGGAGGCACCTGTGCTTCGTTCGTCGGCTCAGAGACCTTTAACCATGTTGTCACTGACAATTGCCCAGTCTGTCGCAAAGCTCGAATGGCGTCGGTGGAGAGTCAGTGCTTCTAAAAATAAAGTGGAGAGTGATGTATGTGGTTGTTGCTGGACTGAATAATAAGTTTAAAAGAAACAAAAACAAAGTAGAAAAAAAAAACACGTACAACAGCAAGATACAGCTGTCGGTAAATTGATGGGTCTTCTTAGGGACTGGATAAAGAAAAACGTTTTGTTTATTATATTATGTTCATCAAAGTATTGGCTCTACAATGGATTACCTTAGTTATTGTGAAAGAGCACTGATGGTAGGTTGCCGAGTCATTACATTTCTGAAAAATGATGGTCATAGTCAGATGAACTGAGATCAGTCTTTATCATTGTCATTGTCGTGGAGAACCAAGAGTTGAGATCGTTATACTTCCTTGAAATGTTTCACTAATGAAGGATCTTTCTTAAGTAAATTGCAAAAGAACATAATCAGCTTTTTTAAGGAAACCTTTTTTTCCTTATTATTTATCATTGTTAGATAAACCGATACATGTATGGTATTTTGTTACAAAAAAACGACGAAAACGCTACTTGTTCTTTTTTTTTTTGAAGGATATTTGTTCTTAGCCTCTTCGGAAATAGTGAAATATGGTAGTTCTGTTTCTTCAATATGTGGAGCATTGATGGATCTGTCTTATTCTGTGAAACACAAACAATCTCTGATATAGGTTATTCTTTTCAAAGTGTTGCTCACATTTCTCCAAAATGATGAATTTCAGATAACCCGTATATTTAGAATGATTACAGAAAGAACTCTGATCTCGGGTAGTTTATTCTTCTTCAAGGATGTGAGGTATGAAGGCTCGTCTATACTGAAACACATGATGTATGTTATTCGAATGTTTTCAAACTGTCGATTGTTGTCAGATAAACTGATACGAAAGATGGGAGATCTATGTTAGCTATTTTTCTCTTCAAAATGTTGATCTGTGATGATCTTCATAGCTGCTGTGGAAAAAGGAGTGGTGTATGGTTATATATATGTTTTAGAATACTGGTATTTGAAGGATCTTCTTCGTTACAGCGGGAAACAACGCTGTTGTATGTTAGTTATAATTCTTCAAAACATTGACCTGTAAAGGTCTCCATAGTTTGTTTCTCTCCAATCGCAGTAGTGATACGTGATAGTTTACATTTCTCGAGCATGTGGATCAAGGATGGTTTCTTTATTTTAGTACTGTGAGTCTAGAGTGGTGGATGTAGGTGACTTTTTTAGAATATTTCTCCGAAATGTGCGTAATGTCAGAAAAGCCGAGGTGTTTTATTTGTACATTAAGAACATGATTTTAGGTTATGTACACCTCAAACCATTGATCTGCAACGGATCTTGATATTGCAGTGAGAACCAAGCTGTGTTTTATTCATACTTTTTCGAATACTGAGCAGGTATCATGTACAGCTGTTTTATATTTAGGTAAAAGAGAATGTTTAGCGCACCCTGTAGAGGGTGGGGGACTTTGGCTGCCCGGCAAGATTCTTCTATCACGCTGCAGTCAAGTTTTGATGATGGTGCGTAATTTCCGTGTCCAGTGCATCACTGGCTGACTGAAGTGGATTGGAACACTCCTGCCTTTAGTTATGTTCAACAACGCATGTGACACCAAACGCGTATGCAACGGTTACATGCATGACATGTATCCGGCAGTGAACGTGTTAAAATGTATGAAAGGAAACCTTAAATGTGGCAAGGAGGCACAAATAGTACATAACAACAAGAACGTTTTCCCCCTCCTCCATTGTTGGTCGTGGCTACAAGCCCAGGCTGTCTGACAACAGGTCTTATAATGGGGTCGCACACACAGGATGGACCGTGGTCTATACAGCTGGCGCATTACACTGAAAACGCTCCTTGTGTACTGAAAAAATGTTCAGATGATCGCATTTGCGTTTCGTATGGTCCATTTCCACTACACTACATTGTCCAAAAAAACATTTACAAACTTACCTTGCAGTAAGATTTTTTTTTCGTAATGGTCAGTAGTCCTTTTAACTCTTTCATTCCTACGTTTCTATGAACCATTACTTCCTCTGGTTTCCTAGATTCTTATAATACGAGTATTCCCTTCATTCCTGGATTTAGAGAAAAAAAAAAGACAAGAAGAAGTTTAAAGTGAGAACAGCCACGTATGCAGTGGCAAACGCCCAGAATAGAGCGGCAACCACTTTCCCATGCTGTAGGGCCTGTCTGGCATCCATTCCATTCCATAAAACACTGCCCTGCGAGCGACCCGGTCATGACGTGGTACCGAGATGACGCGACTCGCGCGAAGTTCAAGCGCTTACCGCGAGAACCGATTTTCCTCGGGCTGCAGGACGGAAAGGAGGGATTTGTGATCCCTGTTTTCCGGGCTGCAGGAAGGAAGGGTAGGATTTCTGCGAACCAGAAAACCGGGTTGTAGGGATGAAGAGAGTTAAGGGTCTGATGTGCTGACTGGATTATTTTAAACTGAGACCAAATCACGCTCCAATGGAGATCGTGTTCAGGTGAGAAACCTTCAGTTTTAAAAAAAAAATACTGGAAATGAAAATGGCAGGGAACAGTAAACAATAAAGTTTTAAATCAAGACATTTTGATGGAAGAAATCATGGAGACGAAGCGAGAGTACACTTTTTTCCAGTTTTTATGAAATGGTTTTTTTTTTACCTGGGTTCAAAATTCTCCCCAGAGAAGCCCCAATCATTCAGATCTGCACTCTTGTTGGGGTTAGGACTGGCATGAGGTTATATTGAACTCAGTACCATTCTCTGTTCCATTAGGGATGATACTACGGAGGAACTAAAGTGTAGTGTTCAGTTGTTTGCATTTTTAGTCAACATACAGCAATTTTTGGAACGAACCATCCATCCTTCATCCCACGCATCTCTCCCTGTCCCGCCCCTTGCTCCCCTTTTTATTAAAAAGACCAATAGTAATAATGGTTTCTTGTTATGGTTTTCAGAATCATCAAAACAAATCGGTGAAGCCATATCTTGATCACATTTTGGTGATACGTCTCCCAAGTTTCGTTTGGATAAATTTCCAAAACACTGTCAAGCAAACGCATTGTTGAATGATACATAGCATTGAAGTTTTAATCTTGCTTTGAGGAGAAAGAAACACGTTTTTGGGTCAGAGTGAAAACAACCATCAAAGACCTTGGGTGGTTTTTGTGAGTGTAGTCCGCCAAGGCTAGAACTTACACCCCATTTTTCGACTGTTGGGCCCTAAGGTTTATGTTTTGTTTTTTTTCCCTGTAATGGAAGATGATGGGCTTCATGCAGGATAATGACTTTCTGCTGTCATTTCTGCAACAAGAAGAGTGTGTGTGATTGGTGTTTTCCCCATCGCATGGCATCATGATGTTTTGGATTCCCTTTCTTTTTTTTTCTTTTTGATTTTGCAAAGCATCATGATTCTTTGGTAGTTATTTTTTATTTTTTTGGTGCTTTTTATGACTGTTGGATAAGATGGGTGGAAATGATTTGAATTGCCGTATTTTGGCAAGAAGGAGATGTTTTTTCTCGATCACCAAAGCTGATGGTCATTTTTGCAGCATGACAGTGATTTTTTTGCTGTGAAAACCATATGAGTGATGATTTTTGCCCTAAGGAGAAAAACAGTATGCAGTGATCATGATTAATGTTGTAGGTATTGATCAGTTGCTGGAAGGTGGTGGGGTTCAATTGTATTGGAAACAAAGTAGTTTGTGGGGTTCTTTTGCTGCTCTACCTGGCTCTCTTCGCCATTGAGTGCTCTTTGTTGCCATCGGGTTGGATGATTGGATCCATGCAGTCGAGTCTCCTCATCATATGGACGTTGCTGAGCATGATTGAGCTTGCTCACAGTTTTGGGACCACCACTGCAGGTGTCTGTTTCTTTCTCTCGCACCTGGTTGATGATTGTATACATCATGACATGAAGGCAAACGATACCTGTCTACCATGTCTCGTCTCAGGCCAGACTGAAGCTTGACAGCCTCCTCACATCATCATCTTCTTGCTGACCACACTGATCACGGTAAAGAGCAAAAAAAAAAGGGAAGACTATCTTGTGGTCTTTCCATGCTTGTGCTTCGTGGAGAAACTTTCGATTTCGTTTCATGTTGGGACCCATGTGGTAAATGTGTGGTCAAAGGAGTCTTCAGTATTGACATGTCCCGCATCCTGGGACCAGTGTTGGATGGACTGGTCCCCCTTGCCCCCTCATGGCGTGAGAATGCTCCATTTAAAATATTATAGACCGGGTAAAATCCTGCCTTGCAAGTGAAAGATTATTATCAGTTGTAGAGGAAGCAGTAGTGCATTGCTTGATGAGAACAGGGCATGATGAACGGCACTGTTGAGACTTGGGAAGCATCACGCAGGGTCTCCTCTAGCTGTGGGTTGCCTTTAACAAAACACCGCCTTGATGGTGATTGCTTCCTTTCCGCGGTCTTGGTTCAGTGCTGAAGCTGTGACAGGTGTGACCTGCGTGTGGTGTGTGCCGGTAAGCTAAAAATGAGTGACATGGTTTGTACTACCTCTGAGGGGTTCAACAGTAAAGACAAGACAGAGAAAAACCAAGAAAGCAGTATCATGTTACTTGATGACAGATGCTTTTGAATGCAGCAGTTCTAACGTTTGTTCTTTGTCACAACTTTTACAATGAGAAAGGGTTTTCAGCATGAAAAAAAAACAACAGATGTGTGGCGTTCCAGAATTGGTAAAATGACAGTTCAGATGGAAAGATCATTTTTTATAAAACCACTCAGATATGTCATAGTACCAAGTCAATGGCATTCTGAACAAACTTCGGTGGTTTTTAGAGTCCATGGGGTTGTATGATTGTCTCACCATGGAAGCAACGTATCTTTCTTCTTGTTTGTTATTGGTGCGTGTCTGCATACTGGCATTGTTCCCAGCCTGTTTCTCTGAGCTTTTCAGCAGTAACATGGAAACACCGAGGAAGAAGACAAACAAATAATAAACACTGTGGGAGAAAAACACCAAAACCAATCCTATATTCTGGAGAAACGCTAGTGTCAGCATTACTTCACATATTCTGGAGGTTTTGAAAAATAGTTGGTGCAAGCGTGAGATTTGTAACACGTCTTGGGGGGGGGAAAAAAGAAGATGTGATGTCAGTACCCGAAATGTACCTAGCAAAATAATGTATCCTTCTCACGCTTACTCACTGCCTAAATAATGTAACCACATACGCCATGCTGTTTCTCGCCTCCACGTTCTCTGTTTCTGAAAATGATGCATACTTGTTGTCTCTCTGTCTATCCCTCCTCCTCCGCTCACTCTAGCCTCTTTTCTACCCTGACCTGAACTCTTTATGTGATTTTGGAAATGATCATACTGTAGCTGGCTGTTCTGCTCCCTCTCTTTAATGTGGGCGCCTCAATCCTTGCTTTGTGTCCTCCGTTATGGTCCGCTTGGGCTGGGCTAAACATGACTTGATCTCTTTATCTGTGTATCTATGATGCTCATCTGCTTGTCTGTGCATTTCTTTCAAACATGTGACACTTACCTACAACACACTGTTGTTTGTTGTTGTCCTCGTTCGTCACCATGACTCTACGATTCTGTTGTACTGCCGTTTACGTGCCAAGGGCCCAGTACATCCCTCTTCCGGTGTTGGTTTTCCTGGTCCAGTTTCCCCTCTCGTATGGGCCTTGCCAACCAAGTTTATAATGAAGCCTCTAAAACGTTCCCTCTACCCTGTTTTGGTTCTCCGAGGTTTTCCTTCCCCAGTGCTAGATGTTTTATGGGGCCCTCTTACCTCGCGGTATGGATGTAACCTGTCACAGGACACATGGGGAATTTGATATGTGTGTACAGTGCCACCTGTCGTACCCCCGCCCCGTCCTGGTAGGAACATCGCGCAGTTGGGTCCGGGACTGCTTATTTCGCACCATGCAACCTGACTTCTATCTCGCAGCTACGTGACGCCTCGTATCCTAGGGGGCCAACCCCATATCCGCCCACCCTGGGGACCCCCCCCCCGTACACCAACACAACTGTAAGAGACGATGTTTTCTGTCCACGCAGTTGTGCGTGCCGTATTGAAGTAAAGTTGAGTACAAGTCTTTTGAATCCACATTGTGATTCAGTTTTTAAAGGCTTATGTAGTTATGTTGAACCATCTCCTGAAGTCTTCCTTTTCATCTCTCTTCCTTAGAGAGAGTAAAGGGTCTCTTTAAAAAAAAAAAAATACAAAAAAAATCCATGAAAGTATTGATCTTTGATTTTTTTCCATAGAGAAAATTAACAACAGTGAACATGTTGGACTTTCCAAATACAAAACGCATGAGTAAGTATAGAACAAGAGTGTGAAATCCAGCCTTATTTTTTTTTCGAAACATCCTTCCTCTCTGAATCAAATTACAGGTTAAGAAGGTTAGAACTAGCTGTCGTTTACAGTGGATCAAAGATATACCCACAATTTTGCTGCCCCTGTCTATGCACATAATATTAATGCAGATTGTAGCTATTCTTCAGATACCATTCCTTTCTTAAAGTTTATCATTGCCATTTTGCAATGATGTAAGGGACCATCATGTGTTAAACTAATTATTGCAAAGAAAACCACATCCAGAAAGCATTTTTTGCCCCCATTCAGTTTATTGAAAGTTTAGTGTTTAATCATCTTCATAATTTTTTTTTCTTTTTTAAAATCATAATTGGTCCATGCAATCTGTACTAATGTTATGAAGTTACAAGAATCGGGTCTGCAGGTAAAATCCTTCAGTCTGGAGGTAGAAGCTTGTAAAATTAACAACTTCACTGTCATTCTGTTCATTTTTTTAGATTTGAAGTTTATCCTTTTTTTTTTTTCTTTTTTTTTGTGTGTGTAGACTTTTGTTTCATGGATTTCCTGTAATGTTGTAAAAGTGTAGTTAGCGTTGCTGAACCTTTACACTAAGTGGATGTAGCTTAGCACTTATTGTACAACATTTGTTGTCGATTTCATTAGATTTTATTAGCTGTTATTAGATTTTACGAAATTCTGAAGGTAATTTGTATTGATTTTATTAAATGTGTTTTGCAACTGCAAGAAACTAGCCTTTTTTTTTAAGTTTTTTTAGATTTTAGGTACTACGGCTGTAACGATGAAGCTAGAAACTGGTTGCTTTTCATTGTTGAGACAGCTTCAGGGAGGCCAGTTTATCAACTGGAAGCTTGAAGCTTTGAATTGTGTACTAGAAGAGTGAATTCAGAGTTTCATACATTATGGGGTTTTTTTTGTTGTTTTTCTTCTTTCTTGTCTACATCAGATGTGAGGACCCCTGCGCCGTTTGATTGTGATGTGGCGCCAGCAGCAGTCAGGATTTAATCATCTTTCATGTATATAGTTAGATCGGTAGAAGATCGATAGAAATGTAGACTGATAGATAGGTAGGTAGATAGATAGACTTATTTGTTTTTTTGCTAAGATTTTGTGCTGAATGACTGATCATCATTCACTATTTATTCCTAAAGCTTTAAAAATTTTTTGTTTTTGTTTTTTGTAAATCAGTATCATTGAACCTGTGTGTGGTGTGACTGAAAGAAGTTGCTATGGATTTTTTTTTTTTTTTTTTTTTTTTGAAGTTTTGCGTGTGTGTCTCTTTGATGACTTTACCTTGAGTGTCCTTTCAGGTATGTGTCAGCATTGGATCTTCGGCATAAATGGACCGACTAGATTGTTAATATCAATATTTTTTTCTGTTAAAGTTTATTTATTTTTTTTTGTTTTCTTTCTCTGAGACAGTTCATAATTTTGGGTGATCTCCGGACTACTTGTCATTTTCAAGCCGCAAATATGGCTTGACATGAATCTAATGTATGTGCTACAGTGGGCTACTGCTATTCTCGCAAGTCACCCAGAGAGTTAGACTGCGCTTATGTTTTGCGAAAGGTCAACCAACTTGATAGTGCACACGTAATCTTATACTATACAGAGATTTGACCAACTTGGAGGTAGTGCACATCGTAACAGCTCAAACAGATCGCACATGCACCGCACCGGACAACACACACCCATGCTCATACAAGTATTGCACACCCATTAAGCTCACCAAGCATACACGTTACGACATGCACATACCACACATGTCTGAACACTCAGGCAGTAAAACCAATGCTTCTGTGTGTTTGCACACCTGTGTCTCTCTCTTCTGCCATTTTTACCCCCCCATGTACTGAAAAACGGGAATGTGTATTAACACCGTGTTGTCTGTGCATGGTCTGGTCTGTGAACACCTTGTAAATGTACCTCCCTGCATTTTCACAGAAATGAGAAATGTTTTCATTGAAAGAAAAAACAATATGCGCTCGCACACACAGAGCAGAATAACTTTAGAATTTGATTGAAATTAGGCAGAGACATGGGAGATCGCTTTTAGAATCTCCATAGCGCAGACTTACTCTCTTTTTTTTTTTATCTCTGAGGTCCCCAGTATTGTGGTTTTTAGAACTGGGGGTCACCCTGTTAGAAATGACACAAGCTGCCATGCCAGATACACAGTATCTTCAGCAGTTAATGTCTTCACTTGTATGGTCATACTACTTCGTATCACAATTCAAAACTGTACTCAGTGGAAGTCCGTCCAGTCTTTCAAGACGTTGTTAATCGCTCGTACGAAACTGGCAACCACATTGCGCACCTCACCTCCATTTAGGTGAGCATTCAGGTGTATATAATAACATACCTGTTGATATATAGATACAACTAGATTCAAACATGTGACAAAAATGCTTCAAACTTTACAAATATGAATGCTACCCCCCCGCCCCATCTGACCCTTAGCCATCTCCCTCCTCCCTCTCCTCCTTCCGCCCTCCCCTCCTGCCCCCCCCCCCCCCACCCCCCCCCCCCCCCCCCGCCATGAAATTTTTGCTTTTGAATAAAGAAGTAGTGGGGGGAAATCAATCATTCATAATAATTTCCTCCATCCTTACGACAAGAAACCTTTGGAAAGATTAAACACACACAACACACACAAACACACACACCCACCACACACTCACCCACATCATATTTGTAGACCGTAGCGATCATAGATTAACTCTCTCTCTCTCTTTCTCCTCTCAAGTATCGATTACATCTCCATCCTAATTCTCTTTTTCTCACAATATAGATTACTCTCTCCCTTTTCCTCCCCCCCCCCCCCCCCCCCCCCCCCCCCCCCCCCCCCCCCCACCCCCCTTGCACCAGAATCCACCTGCCAGTTCTTTGGTTTTAAAAGTTCACTCGGCTTTCCGTAAAACACCCTACCATAAGCCCAAGAAAATGTTTCGCCACCTGTAACCAAAAGCAAATTTCCTGGATAAGCACACATTTGACTGACTGCAAGATTCCATATGACAAGGCCTTGATTAGTGGGACGTGTGTGAGCACGAACAGCTTCGGGAAAACAATCAAAGAATCGCTAATGTAACATATTAATTTTGTATTGCACTTCTTGCTGTGTTTTCTGTATAGCAAATGCTGAGACTGTCTATGTGGCAGGGGGGGGGGGGGGGGGGGACAACGATGACTGGACATACCAATCAGAAAAACAGTTTCTGTTTGTGCATTTAACAATACGTGACTGTTTGAGTTGAACCTGCTGTTTGTCTTTCTGAATTTGTTATGACCAGTTGTTGAGGCAGGTGTGTAAATTCCATTTTGAAAAAGACCTGTCCAGGTAATGTGAAACTTTGTACAAATGTCATGGAACTCAGCTGTGACTTTCAGTTGCTTGTGATTCCCCAAGTCCTGGTGCATGTTGTGTTTATGGTGCTCTACCTCTCTCCCTCATCCCCCTCTCTTCCACCCTCCCAACTGCCCCACTTCCCTCTCCCCACCCCCACGGCCCCTCTACCTTCTGTGCTATGATCTCTCTTTTTGCTCTCTCGCAGAGTCTCTCTTGAAATTATTGGAGACAAGAATAAACACACATCTTTCGGTGTAGTGTGCATATTTTTGCCACCACTGCGTGGCATTCAGATTTCACTTAGATGTGTTTGTTGCAATGTATGCACTTTGGCTGGTCGTGTTTGAAAGATCGTTTTTGCTAATCATTCTTTTTACACATTTTATCTCTCTCTCGCTCTCTCTTTTTGTGTGTGTGTGTGTGTGTGTGTGTGCTTGTGCTGTGCGTGCGCGGCGCATGCGTGGTTTAGTTCATGCACATACACAAATGTACTGGCACCTGTGAAAATTTTAATGTATTTCGCATTGTACAAACGCAACGGGGACCATATTATATTCTCGTGTGTATTGTGAGTCTCTGTTTAGCTGTGAATAAAGACAGTTTGTTCAAGTCATTCAGTGTGTGTGGGTTGTTGTGGGGCATCATAGTGTATACTCTTTTTCCTCAGAATGATCGATCCTTCTGTGTGTTTCTTATTCTCCGTTGCTTGCTTACACGCACATAGAAACATTTTTCTCCCTATCGAGACATGTTGTGAGAAAGTTACGCCCTTAGCAAGCTATTCCTTCTATCGATACGCCCTGTCGGAAAGTTGCGTCCCTTAGCACGCTGAACAACCAAAGTTACGTTAAAAAAGTCTGGAGGCTGAAATTCTGCACCAAAAAAAAAAAAAAAAAAAAAAGTAACTACTTGTTCTTTTCGTTGGCAGCCTCATGCACACGCTGATATTGTTGATCATTTTGAAGAAAAACTTTGAAATGATACCGGCAAACTGCTTTTCTCCCTACTCACCTTCTTTGCTATATGAAGTTCAGATCTCACTCTCGCTAAAACCCTATACTTTACTGCCGTCAATGGTGGAAGCCACCATGAAATTCCAGAATGGAAGGACCCAGTTCAAAGTAAATAATTCTTTGGAATTATTTTTGGCCCCAGTCTTCCCAGCTGAGCCCCTAAGAATCTCAACTCTTGTATGAGCCGGTTGGGCCAGTTAATTCCCTCAGGACAAGTGGCTCTGATGGGAATCGAACTCACGACCTCCCAGCTGGGAATCTGCGACGCTAACCACCTTGGCCATTGCAGCCGGAGCAGGAATGTTTTAGGCCTAGACCTGGAGTGACATTCACTGGGAATGCTGAAGTGTCATAAGTGACAGCGCAAGTTACACATGTGCACATTTTTCTGTGATAACATTGTGCTGTGGAGGCACGGTTATCTTTGTTAATTTCTGTGACACTAAAAACAAACGAAAACGAACGAATACAAACA
>JADBJO010003719.1:0-5000 GCA_016801955.1 Conus betulinus
GACGAGAATGATGATGATGATGATGATGACAGCCTCCACCACCATACTCACTATGACCAAAGGCTGTGATGCTGAAAGCCTAAATGGGCTTTGGCGTGGCGCGCGCGCGCTGCGGAGGGTCGGGTGGTTGAGAGTGTGGTGTGTGTGTGTGGTTCCTCTCTGTTGAACGCGACACCAGGATTGAAAAAAAAAAAAAAATTCTGTAAGGTGACAAAGCCGATGGAGGACATGTGTGTGCCATAAGCGGACGTTTTTGACTCCTCAAGGTGTACAGCGAAAAAAAAAAACAAGCAAGCAAAACAAACAACAAACAAAAAAATCTGACCTTGCATGTTCAGGAGCAGGTGGCCTCCTCCCCCTTTCCCGCCTCTAGTCCCATAACAACTATCTTGTGACCGGAGCACGCTGAAGTCACAGGGGAGATGGGCTTCTCTGGCTTTCTTCTTTCGCCTGGTTCACGCTTATTAGGCAGGCCCCATAGGGAAGCACCCTATGTTACACCCAGGTCTGTATTCTCCCAGGTCTATATTCCCCAAGGCTATCTCCCCCAGGCCTTTGTTCACTGGGGGTTTGTTTGTTTTGTTTGTAACAAAGTATTAACCATAGCGCGACTGGAAAAACGCTTTTATCTTGGGTTCTAATCCTGCAACTCATTTCTGTTCGTTAGCTTGGCAAGGGGGAAGTAACCTTGCAGCGCATTGCCTAGTGTATGTGAGACTTAAATGCGGATCAGGTGCCCTCGCTTTATGTTACCTGGGGTTCAATCCTTGTTATCATTACCTCGGTGCTGTGTGTGTGTGTGCGTCACATTTGCAGTGTCAGACCATCAACGGGACACGTTCACGCACGACCATCAACGTGAACCCCAATAGGCCGGGGGGACACACAGACCTGGGGGAATATAGAACCGGGGAAATATAGACCAAAGGGGAACATAGAATGATCCTGGGGAAATACAGACCTGGGGGAAATATAGACCTGGGGGAACACTAGCCAAGCTCCCCGGCCCATACGCTAGCAAACAGGTCAACAAGAGGTCTCAGACAGAGGTGCTACTGTGAAATAGACCTTGGCGTCAGCGCTCAATGCGGGACCCATTGACCACCCCTATTACACAGTCCACCCCCCCCCCCGGAAATTAACTCCACACGAACTCAAGATCTGAAACTTTTTTTTTGTCCCACTTGTTTCAAAAATGGATGTGTGAAACCAAACAAGTTAAAACCCCCCAGATTTGTTTTCTGACCCCCCCCCTTACCTTTATTTTACTTTTCTATATATGTATATATCTCACTTAGGTAGTATGTTTGTATTATTTATTATTCAGTTATAGTATTATTCACTATCTCTTTAGTATTCTCTCTTTCACGCCCCGTCCTTCACCCCATTCGAGTTTTCTTTCTCTCGATCTCTCTCTCTCTCAGTACATCTCTCTCTCTTCTCTCTCTCTCTCTGATATTTCCCCTGTATACCCTGTTACTGGTAGGCGACATTCACTAGTACATCCATGACATCTTTTTTTCCCCTTCCAATGACTTCATTCCTTCTCTCTCCCCACCCCCACCCAACCCCCACTCCCTTCCCCAAAAAGCCCAAACCTCCTCCTCCACGGATTTCCCCATCCCATTCCATCGTCACACATTTTCACGCGCAAGACGCACTTAAAACACGTTCGCATGCAACGCACGAACGCACCAGGCCTGCTGCATCCGACTTCAGTTCATACACAAATAAATTCTCTCTTCCCAGTAACAGAGAGAGAGGGAAGAGAGAGAGAGAGAGAGAGAGAGACACACACACAGCACACAACACACACACACACACACACACACACACACAGATGGACAGAGAGAGAGAGAGAGACAGACCGACACAGAGAGATGAGGGGTGTGGGAGGCGGGAGGGGAAGTGGAGAGGAGGAGGAGGGGAGGCGGGGGGGTGGGGGCGGGGGGGGGGGGGGGGGGGGGGGGGGGGGGGGGGGGGGGGACGATGGAGGCGGCAGGGGAGGGGGGGGGGGGCGGGGGGGGGGGGGGGGGGTGGGGGGGGGGGGGGGGGGGGGGGGGGGGGGGGGGGGGGGGGGGGGGGGGGGGGGGGAGACAAGACAGTGGACAGCCAGAAAGGTGACCAGACCAGAACAGACAAGCGCGCGTATGTGACAGCAGCACGCCTCTTTGGTTTGTGTTGTTTTTCTGAGCACGACCTCCATCCAAAAAACAGGAAAGCGATGCCAGCTTGCTATGCGTTCACTGGAAACAGACACGGCACCAAAGCAGAATAATATAACACGGGTGGAGTGCGGGAAGCGCGAGAGACGCGCAGAGGGTGGGGGGTGGTGAGGGGGTGGTGGTGGAGCAAGGGACATAACGATGGGCAAGGGATGGCGAGAGTGTGGGGGAGGACGGAGAGGACGTCAAAGGCGGATGGTGAGGTTGAGGGTGTTGTCATTCCTCCCCGTGGAGGAGGAGGAGGAAGGAAGGAGAGGAAGGGAAGGGGGGGGGATCATTCGCCTGACCTGTCATGGATCCGGTTTCTGGGGCGAGAAGCGAATGGGACAGAGTGCAAGAACTGTGAAGCTAGTGCAGGGGAGGAGTCCTCCACGTGCCCGCTTTCTCTTATTTTATTTCATTTTTTTTTGCTCTTCTTTTCTTTTTTTTTTTTTTGTTTTTTTTTTTTTTGTTTGTTTGTTTCATTCCAAGCTGTTTTTTTCAGCAGCGACCTATCCCGTACCCCTCGTTTTCAACAAGCCTCGTTCCAGCCCGCACCCCTCCCCCCTCCTCCCCCTTCCCCCTGCTTTCTGTAGTAAACACTGTCTTTCAGGCCTGTTATTCCGCCTCCTGCCTTCTTCCACCACTCTCAAACATGCTTTTCCTCCAAAACTCTTTCAGTACAGGCTCCAGCCTCCCCTCCTACTTCTTCTTCAGTCTTCTTCTAAGCCTCAACTACTTCCACTCTACCCTGGGACCCGACGGTCCCAGAAAAAAAAAACAACAAACAAGAACAGTTAACAGAAAGACACAGAACAATCCTAACAGAAGAAAGACACAGAACCCCCCCCCACTTCCCCCCCCCCCCCCCCCCCCCCCCCCCCCCCCCAACCTCAACCCCCCCTACCCCCCCCCCCCTTCCCCCGGGCCGGGGCCTCCCAACAGTCTCAGAAAGAAACAAACACCCCCCACACCCCCCACCCCCCCAGTCCCAGAAAGAACCCCACAGAACATTCCCCAAAAGACACTTGAAACGGTCCCAGAAACCCCCCCCCCCCACCCCCCCCCCCCCCAGAACCCCACCCCCCCCCCTTCCTTGAAACAATCCCCACCACCCCCTCCCCAACCCCCCCACCCCCCCCCCCCCCCCCCACCCCCCCCCCCCCCCCCCCCCCCCCCCCCCCCCCCCCCCTCCCCTACCTATACCCCCCCTTCCCATCGGGCCTCAGAAGACACACCCCGAACCCCAGAAAGACCTAAAACATCCCCAAAAAAAGGACATGAATCCTTTCAGGCCTCAACAGTCCCAGAAAGACACACAGAACATCCACTGTCCAAAAAGACACTGAAACTGTCCCAATCCCCCCTACTTTCTTGAAACTGTCACCCCCCCCCCACCCCACCCCCCCCCCCCCCCCCAAGACACCCCCAACCCCCTCCCCCCTACCCCGAACGTCCCTCCTCAACAGTCTCAGAAAGACACAAACACAGTAAGAGAAAGACACCCCCACGAAGAAAGACACACAGAACATTCCCCAAAAAGACACTGAACGGTCCCAAGAAAAACAACACACAAACAAACAGAACAGTACAGAAAGACACAGAACAATCCCCCCTACTTTCTTGAAACTGTCCCCCCCCCCCCCCCCCCCCCCCCCCCTCCCAGCCTCAACCTCCCCTCCTACTGTCTTCTTCCTTTCAGGCCTCAACAGTCTCAGAAAGACACAAATGTATTTGTGTCCCAGAAAGACACTGAACTGTCCCAGAAAAAAAAAAAACAGAACGGTAACAGAAAGACACAGAACAGTAACAGAAAAACACAGAAACAAGCACAGAAAGACACAGTAACAGAAAAACACACAGAACAAGCACAGAAAGACACAGAACAGTAACAGAAAGACACAGAAGAAGTCTCAGAACAGACACAGAACAGTCTCAGAAAGGCACAGAACAGTCCCAAAAAAGACATACAACAGTCCCAGAAAGGCACAGAACAGTCCCAGAAAGAGAGAACAGTCCAGAAAGAAACTGAACAGTAACAGAAAGACACGGACAGTAACAGTCCCACACAGAACAGTCCCAGAAAGACAGAACAGTAACAAAAGACAGAACAGAACAAAACGACACAGAACAGTCCCAGAAAGCACAGAACAGTCCCAGAAAGGCCCAGAACAAAGAAAGGCACAGAACAGTCCCAGAAAGACACAGAACAGTCCCAGTAAACAGAACAGTCCCACAGAACAGTCCCAGAAAGGCACAGAACAGTAACAGAAAGGCACAGAACAGTCCCAGAAAGGCACAGAACAGTCCCAGAAAGGCACAGACAGTCCCAGAAAGGACACAGAACAGTCCCAGAAAGGCACAGAACAGTCCCAGAAAGGCACAGAACAGTCCCAGTAAAGGCACAAAGGTCACAGAAAACAGAACAGTAGAAAGGCACAGAACAGTCCAGAAAGGCACAGAACAGTCCCAGAAAGGCACAGAACAGTCCCAGAAAGGCACAGAACAGTCCCAGAAAGGCAGAACAGTCCCAGAAAAGGACAGAACAGTCCCAGAAAGGCACAGAACAGTCCCAGAAAGGCACAGAACAGTCCCAGAAAGGCACAGAACAGTCCCAGAAAAGCACAGAACAGTCCAGAAGAACAGGCACAGAACAGTCCCAGAAAGGCACAGAACAGTCCCAGAAAGGCACAGAACAGTCCCAGAAAGGCACAGAACAGTCCCAAAAGGCACAGAAAGGCACAGAACAGTCACAGAAAACCCGACACGGTCGTAGAAAGGCACAGAACAGTCCCA
>JADBJO010003719.1:25000-27500 GCA_016801955.1 Conus betulinus
GTGTGTGTGTGTGTGTGTGTGTGTGTGTGTGTGTCTGTCTGTCTGTCTATATATAATGACCATAAAAGAAGAAAACAAAGGCCGTTTTTTAGACAATTATCCTGCACAGCAGCAATTTCTCCTTAAATTTTTCGTTCATTTCTTTCTTTCTTTTCTTTCTTTGTTTTTTGGCAAACCGAAAGCTTCGACTCTTCTTAAGAATCCAATTTGGCCAACAGATTCCCCCACAATGAACAGTGTTTCGTATGGTAGTGTGCTTGTGCAGCAGAGATAATAAGAGCTTCCATAACCACGAAGCCTCTCAAACAGCCCGGAATCCATGACCCAAGCCATGACGTAACCCAACCTGTTCCTAACCCTAATCATTAAACCCATTGTACACAAACTTATCAACCCTCCAATGATGAATAGCGCTTGCAGTGTGTGTGTGTGTGTGTGTGTGTGTGTGTGTGTGTGTGTGTGTGTGTGTGTGTGTGTGTGTGTGAGTGAGGGGGGAGGTTGAGGGGGGTGGCAGCAGAGTTGTCTCCTCCTTTCTCCGATGTTGGGTCCCCTGTTAACGTATACGCACACAAATCCCCAGATGGAACTGTTTTCCAGTTTCTTCTGCTGTTATGACTAAAAACAATTTACACAAATTGACGCTACCAATCTCCCAGTACACTTCTTGAACTTTATGTGTGTGTGTGTGTGTGTGTGTGTGTGTGTGTGTGTGTGTGTGTGTGTGTGTGTGTGTGTGTGTGTGCTTTCCTAAAGTGGGTTTACTAACTGGTCAAAAGTACGGAAAGTTGTTTTCCGCTCCCCCCCCCCCCCCCCCCCCCCCCCTCTCCTCTTTACGGACCATGCGTTATTTCCGCAATTTACAACCTTGGCAAATATGGATTAGAAAATAATAAATCAAGATTGGTAGGTTGTGAACATGTGTGTGTGTGTGTGTGTGTGTGTGTGTGTGTGTGTGTGTGTGTGTGTGTGTGTGTGTGTGTGTGTGTGTGAGAGAGAGAGAGTACATGTTGGCACTGTTGGTGTGTGCGTGTGTGTGTGTGTGTGTGGTGTGTGTGTGTGTGTGTGTGTGTGTGTGCGTACGTGTGTGTGTGTGTGTGTGTGTGTGTGTGTGTGTGTGTGTGTGTGTGTGTGTGTGTGTGTGTGCGGTGTGTGTGTGTGTGGTGTGTGTGTGTGTGTGTGTGTGTGTGTGTGTGTGTGTGTGTACGCTGGTGTACCTGTGTGTGAATGGTTGCAAGTGTAAGTGTTTGAGATTTATTTATTCTTTCCAGGTAAAATCAGCTTTGTAGGCTAGGGCAAACCAAATAACACCCCCCCCCTCTCTCTCTCTCTCTCTCTCTCTCTCTCTCTCTCTCTCCCTCCCCTCCCGCTCAAAATGACCTGATAAAGCGCAAAGGCCAAATGAAGAAAGAAACAAAAAGCTTGAAGAGAGACAGCAGACGAAACACAACCCCCCCCCCCCCCCCCCACACACACACACACCACACAAAACTGGCAGACTCCGCAGCAGCGACAGGGGACAAAGGCAGCAGACGACCCCAAGGACACGAACTCCCGGTCTCTCCCCTCACCTGTCAGTCACGTGGCCGTCCACCAGCTCCCTTGACCCACAGGGGTCGGCTGTGGCGGACCCCCCCCCCCCCCCCCCCCCCCCCCCCCCCCCCCCTGTCTCGTGTCAAGAGCTCTGGCCTTCAGCCAAGCAATTTCTCTGGCTAATTATCAAGGCATCCGGGACACATTTCAGTTAGGCAACCATGTTTGTGGTGTAAGTGTTAGTTAGCAAGCACTGTCTGTGAGTACCACTCATCTTTTATATCACACTGAAACAATAGCAAAAACAAACAAACAAACAAACAAAAACTGTGAGGAGTAAACTTGAAAAAATGGTTGGCGGTGGAACGGTCCATGGATTACACTGGTCTCTTTTGCAGCATACAATGAATAATAATAATAATAATAATAATAATGAATACTTATAAAGCGCCTATTCTCGGCTAGAGACCAAGCTCTAAGCGCTTTACAATCAACACTCATTTACACAATGGGCTGCCTACCTGGGTAGTGCCGACTGAACAGCTGCCAGCTGGCGCTTCATTCAGTCGTTTCCCATGTCATCCAGTCAGTATCGTTCAATATCGATCACTCATTTTCTTACTTCCTTCATTCTTTTTCCGTTTTCTCACTCAGGGTGCATGCTATGTGTAACATGTCATCCATACCAACAGCCAAACTGGCCTACTCTTCCGAATGTTGGTGATGGGATTTTACGTGTGTGCAAGATGTTATGCGTGCGTTCACACACGGAACCTTGATTTATAGTCTCATTCGAAGGACTGTATGGGAAATGGAGTCAGAACCAATGTTAACTCTGAGGGAAAAATCCCCTTGTACTGAAACGCCCCAGCGGAGGTTCGAACACGCAACCCCAAGACCACCAAAAATTACGAGTCAGGCGCTCTACCAACTGAGCTATTACTTATGAAATAAGTATTCAAACACAACA
>JADBJO010003719.1:32500-55000 GCA_016801955.1 Conus betulinus
TCTGTTCAAATTAAAGCAAACTAGGCTCCTCATTAGTCTGTGATCTAGTAATTCAAATTAACAATTCGTTCAATTCAGAGCAGCCTCAACAATAATCTCTCTCTCTCTCTCTCTCTCTCTCTCTCTCTCAAGCGGGGAGTGACCCCAGAACCCGTGGGCTGAAGAGAACAAAGGCTTTTATCCACCCAGCTAACCTGGCCCAAGGTCTTTTTCATGGCTTCTCCCGCAGCCTGATTAGAGTGGCAGAAAGCTCACAACCTGAACCTGAACCCCCCCCCCCCCATTCCACTCCTGGCCTCCCCCCCACCCCTCCTCCTTCACCTCCCTCACCCCGTCCCAGTGGATTAGCCTCAGGTGACCCTGGAAGGGTCCTTCAGCGCCATCTGTCCCTGCTCTGAACAAGCTTCCCAGAGTCCAGCATAAAGAACAGGTGGCACTTCAACTACCTGTCCGCCCTCTGTAAGAAAACACCACCTGAGACTGAAATAACAGGAGCTGTAGCTGTAGGAATAAAACACTTGGTGACTAAAATATGATTACAACTGACAAGGATAAAAGCCACAATTTAAGAATCCCCCCCCCCCCCCCCCCCCCCCCCCCCCCCCCCCCCCTCCCTCACTTCCATCCACTCCAATCATCAGTCCCTACCTCCCTACCCCTCTCCACTTCCCTCCTCACCATACACTATATATACCTTGCCCATAAACACAGTGAACACAAGACACAATTTTTTTTTCTTTTAATAAGGGAAAATAATACACACATAAAAGCTTGTTAACATCTTGCCTTCTGGCAAAAAAAATGAAACTGCTGTAAAAGTTAAACAGCAATCCAATGTGTACAAGAAACCATTTGCAAATCAATTCAATGCGCATGTGGGCGCATACACACACACACACACACACACACACACACACGCACGCACACACACACACACACACACACACACACACACACACACACACACACACACACACACGAACGTGTGCGCGCACGCATGCACGCACACAGATACTCACATGCACACACACACACACACATGCACACACACCCACACACATGCGCGCACACACACACGCGCACGCGTGCGCACGCGCACACACACACACACACACACACACACACACACACACACACACACACACACACAAATTCAATATATAAACTGAGAGAAAACTGTTGAGGAGGAATTACGATGGTTCTCTCACGCAGCTAGTGAAGAGTTCTCAAATTCATATTTTCTTTATTTCATGTTCCCATTTTCTCCCCCCACACACACACACCCCCACACCCCACACACACACACACACCCACACCCCCCCCCCCCCCCCCCCCACCCCCACCTCCTCTTAAGTTCAAATCTTTACCAAGTCATTATTATGATGATGGAGGGGGTGCTGCCCTGCGCTTGTTCTATTAGATTGTTCGTCTTTTTATTTGTCTGACTTTATGCAAGTTTAAAAGGCTGTGCCAGTCTTGACTAAAAGTGACTCTGTGTTAAAGTTTTCTTATGGGAGCAAGACTTACCCTGCTTGTTTACTGTTTATTGTTTACTGTTCCCTGCCTCATTTCATTTTCAACCTGGTGAGGAGAGGTCCAGAAACAGGTGGAAGAGTGTGAGGTGTGGGGGAGAGGCTTGGGATAGAAGGGAGGGAGTAGAGAGACATTTAACAAGCCATAAAACATCTCCACTGATGGGAATGAGTAAAGAACCATATTACAGGATTAAGAGACAGAATAAGAACATCAAGGTCTGTACAAGACAATGTAGGAGAGGAGAAAAGGACAGAAGAAAGAGGTATGGTGGAATATGTGGAAACAGAGAGAGAGAGAGAGAGAGGAGAGGGGACAGGGGTGAAGAGAGTGAGGGGGTAGGATGGAGAGAGAGGAGAGGAGAGTGGGGTGGAGAGGAGAGAACGGAAGAGAGAGATGATGAAGGGAAGGAGAGAGGGGTGGGGGGGGAGAAATTTCTTAAAAACAGACATGTGGCATTAATTCATCGCACTAAGCTGGCAAACTGTACCATTAAATATCTATTTAAATACACATTTGACACATTCGCGCTAGTTTCAATATAAAAGATAGGTAGGGTTGTGTTCCACAAAATTGCACCAAATTATACAATTGAGACTAGATTTTTTTTAAAAAAAAAGAAAAAAAAAAAGATTTATTCTAGGCAGATCTACACAATGATTTTATGCTCTCAGTGATAAAACTGGCATCAAATTTAGTAGCGTCAGTGGAGTACAATCTGGTACCATGTTTAACACAAAAATGGCAGTTCCTGTTAAATGGCACAATGTTTGATGACTGACAGGGAGAGTGGGAGAGAGGGGATGGAAGGAGGGAGCCAGAGAGAGAACTCAGAACTTTGAAAACTTTTATGAGAGAGAGAGAGAGAGAGAGAGAGAGAGAGAGAGAGAGAGAGAGAGAGAGAGCAAGACAGAGGCAGACAGTAAAGAGAAACAAAACCAACAAATCTTGTAATAATGACAAAAAAAAAAAAAATTGTAAGTGCATAGGACTTGCTTTTAAACAGACAGAGAGTGAGAGAGAGCAAGTGTGTGTGTGTGTGTGTGTGTGTGGGGGGGGGGGGGGGGGGGGGGGGGGCAGAAAGAGAGAGGGAGGGAGGGAGGGAGGGAGAGAGAGAGAGAGAGCAGACAAAGAGAAAGAAAAGACAGCAGACACAAAGAAACAAAGAGAGATACAGGCAAAGAAAGGCAGACAGACAGACAGAGGAAGAGACAAAGAGGGAGGGAGGGAGGAAAGCAGGAAGGAAAGAGGTTGGGAGGGGGGGGGGGGGGGGCAGCAACTAAATAAAAAAAAAAAAAAAAAAAAAAAAAGAAAACCAGATTACTTTATATAACCTTACAGTTAAGAGTTACACCACAGAGGATAAGAATCCTCGACCACCCCCCACTATCTCACCTCCCCCTCCTCTATCCCCACCACCCCTTTGCCTCCTTGCAATCTCTCACAAAAGAACAACAACAACAACAACAACAACAAAAAAAAAAAAAAACGCTTTTGGGGAGAAAAGCGGATTAGACCAATCCCTTGTTGTGGTTGATGCCAGTGAAATAGTCGCCGTGTGCTGCTGTCAACAGCTGGACAGCTCTCAGGTTCTGCACACCTTGACACAACCATTGGTCCCCCCCCCCCCCCCCCCCCCCCCCTCCCTCCCTCCCACCAGCAGGACCCCTGACCGGTCTTCCGCAGTCACCTGCTGAGGGTCCTACACTTGCACGGCTTCTTCTCTGTGACGCTAAGACCCTCTTCAATAGTTTCATCAGACTTCACCTGGGAGCTGGGTGGGTAGATGGGAAACAAGATGGTAGGGGAGGGGGATTAGAAAGGAAATGACCGAGGTGGTGGCAAAATTAGGCATGGGTCAAAAGCAGAATTTGGAATCAAATTTGAAAAAAGGGAAAAAAAAAAAAAGAAAAGAATATGCATCCAGACAATACACTGAATATTAACATTTTCAGCTTTAATGAATTCAATTAAATTAACGTTGTTAACAGCCCAGCCAACCATTAGCAGCCGTATCAGGGCTGTCGTCTTGTCATCGCGCACCTACACACACACACACGCACGCACGCTCGCGTGCACACACACACACACACACACACACACACACACACACACACACACACACACACACACACACACGATAAAAATGGATTTTGTGCAACACGCCGAGACTGAGTAAAAAACATTCTTCCAACAATACACACAACACCTCATTATTACAAATTTCTCCAAAAGATTCAAGATTGCTTCAAAATCTGCCTTCCATAGAATCTCTTTCAAGAACAAAAAAAAAAAAAAAAATCACTCCAGATAAGGAAAAAAACAATATTTTTACTTTCATATAGACCAAACACACACACACACACACACACCACAAAGTAAATGAAAAAATCTTATCTAATGACTGAATCATGCCTCTAAAGGAATTTCAATCCACACAGTTAATAGAAATATACCATGTCACTTGCACCTTGGCTGTGTGTAAAACACAATAAAAGTGCGATACGATGAGGACCCCAGAGTCCATTCAAAAGGCTGGTAAAAAACTATCACATTCACAGGTATTACATTACAATACCTTTCACAATATTCTTTGTTTCTGAATTTTTGATGATACTATGCAAGCCTGGAATTATCAGGCCATTGGGTCATATGAAAACTGTTATATTCAGTTTCTTCCGCCCTACGCTTGTTCAGTCTAATTTCAATCCATCCGAAAAATCTGTTGTGCTTTTCCCCTTCCCCAACCTCCATCCATTCACACACACACACACACCACACACACACACACACACACACACACACACACACACACACACACACACACACACACATGCACGCGCGCGCGCGCGTGCGCGCGCATGCGCGCACACGCACACACACATATTAACAACAACAGCAGCTGCAAAATTGTTAGCAAGTCACTTGGAATCTGGAACCGTTTTATTCACACAGCAAGATGTCCTTACACCTATATTTCAACAGAAATCAAACACAGAATTATCATATTCAAATGCAATACTGCTCTAACGTTCAACAAGTGACACACAATAAGTATATGACCTTGACAGAAAAATGGACAGACAGTGAGTGAATTACAGACCAGGCAGACCCCAACAATTTTTTTTTTTTTTTTTTTAAATACACTGAACAAATTTTTCAGGCTGAGACAATACCGCCAGCAACCAGGCCGAAAGAAACTCATTCTAAAAGGACCAAATATTTTCCATAGCCTGGCGCACCGACATTCAGTATTTCTTCTATTCTTAGGGTCACAAATGACTATACCTTCATCCCTTGTGAATCATTTCTCACACCATGTTTAATGAGGGAAAAGAATAAGCACATGGCAGGCTTGTTTGCATCTTGCCCTCAAAAATGAAAAAAAGAAGCATTTCAAATGCAAAAACCACCTCCACACCCCAACCATTAACCAAACACCCACCTGTCACACAATCCATTCCAAGCACTCTATACACCCAGTGATAATGATGACAAATACCCAATAATAATAGCAATAACAATAGTAACAAATGAGAGAGAGAGAGAGAGAGAGAGAGAGAGAGAGAGAGAGAGAGAGAGAGAGAGAGCAAGAGAGAGAAAGACAAAGCATTATTTTAGGCTGTCAGGTTTTTCTAGCAAACAGAATCAAATACAGGTTTGTGTATCGTGTTTTAAATTAATAACCAACAACATAAAAAATCTTTAAAATGTAGTGTTACCTAATGATTGTCAGCTACTTCGGCAAAGAAAACAGAATACAAAACAGGGTTGTCTCTCATCAGACTCATGTTTGAGATGAAAGCAGTTATTGTCAGACAGTCTCAGAGCTGGGGATACTTCTACAGGTCATGTTTGGAAGTGGACAGGGAAGGGCACTTTTTTTAAAATAAATTCAATTCTGGTAAATGGTTTACATGGAGGTTCCTGAAACTATACAACTTGTTTTGAACATTTTGGCTCATGTGCATGGAAGAATAATTTGTCAGATCCACAGGAAACTTAGACTCAAATGTCTCCCTTATATATATACACACACACACACACACACATACATATATATGTGTGTGTGTGTGTGTGTGTGTGTGTGTGTGTGTGTGTGTGTGTGTGTGTGTGTGTGTGTGTACTATAGTCAGATACTGCAAGGGCAGATCATCATGTGCAATGGAAATTCATCATTGGTATGGTTTTTGCTGCAGTCAAATCATTTACACAGCAGTAGCAGAGTTTAAGATCACAAAGGAGTTGGGGTATAGCATCCTTTGAAGCTTAAAAAATCAATTAAAAAAAAAAAAAAAATCAATGAAAGAATAAGAAAACCTACTGCTTTACTTCTCGTCAGCCTTGCCACAGAGTGAAAGTTGTCTGTGGAAGCATGCGACTTGAACAAAGTTCGTCAAGTCCACCAGACAGGCAAAATAAGTTATGGGAAACAAAGGCAAGAAAGAGATGGGGGTGGTGGCAGGAGGGAGGTGGGGATAGGGGGGGAGATGCTACCAAAAAAAAAAAGTAAAATAAAAAAGAGAGGCATCAGACATACGTACAGAATGAAAAAAAAAAGGTGCTCTATGACCAGCATCAGCTGAGACACACCTGAGACATCCACACCTATCTACCCCAATTAATAACAATAACAAATAAACAATACAGAAATAAACAAACAAAAGAGTTGCAACTTTTTCTTTTTTTTTGAGCAGACCACACCACTGTCAGTCAATGAGTCATTACCTAATAAATTCAATTGATGAAAATAGCTCGGGCGTCGGATCCTATGCCCCCAACGACTGTGTCCTGAACTGTTACAGCAGGCTCCTTTTAAAAAGCTTCAAACCTGTCGCAACATCACAATTCACGCTGGTCTGACAGCGAAGGTGTCCATGCAGACAAGGGCAAAAAGAAACCTTCAGTATGGAGAATTTTAAAACAAACAAAACAAACAAAACATAACCCAGTTCAGTTTAAATATTCCGTACCCTTGAACATTCTTGCTGAAGGTATGAATATCCCTTAGTTTTCTACTACCAGGTGGGAGTTCACCTTTATTACGATCTGAAACACTGAACAGCATCTTTTATGCTTGCTTTTTGAGGACAGACTTTTTTCTTTTTTTTTTTTTTTTTTTTTTTTTTTTTTTTTTTTGCTGTCGCAATTTTCATGCCATCCCATCAGCTCGGTACTTGCCCGGTTCATTCCGCACCCTCCACCCCCACCCTTCGTCCACAGCCACAGAAAGATCATGAATCTGCTTGGCCTGGCACAAGCAATCCACAGGATGCAGTCATGATGTCAAGTCATCATGAGGCAACCCCACTTGAAGAGACACTGCACTGGTGCCGTCTGGTCAGGATCATAACCGCTCTTGTGTAATGGACATTTAAGTCGTCTGTCATCACCTTTTTTTTTTTCTTTTTCTTCCAGCACAGCCCAAGACTGTTCTATAATCGATGCGAGAGAAATGTGAACCCAAAAAAAAACACTGCCCCAGCATCTGTGTGTGTATAAGACTTTTGTTGGGCAGGCAGAGAGAAGGCCAGTCTGTTGGGTAACAACTGTATCACTGCTGTTTCAGTTCCTCATCCACAATCAGTCCCAGGGTGCAGAGCTAGTGCACTTGTACCAAGATATGTGATCTCACTGAGGATAAGGATCTTAGCTTGGCGGTTTTTGTCTTGATGTTAGACATATATATATAGATGTTCTTTCTCAGGATGAAACAGCATGGAAATATATAACTGTCCCATACAGAAACATCTTGAAGTTAAACTAGAGCAAAGGGAAATAACCACATTAATTTATGCATGTCTCCTGTCTGGCAAGTTACTGCCCATTAAGAATTTTCAATGAGTTCTCGCACCAAGGTGGAAAGTCAACATGTGCGACAACAGTGAAACAGGTCACATATGTGCAGGAAGCCTGATCCACTGATCCACTAATCCACTCACACACACACACACACACACACACACACACACACACACACACACACACACACTGGAAACCCATGTGTGTCCGTCACAGAGAGAGAGGGAGGGTGGCAGAGAGAGAGAGAGAGAGTGGCAAGAGAGAGAGAGGTGTGGTGAGAGAGAGAGAGAGAGAGAGAGAGAGAGAGAGAGAGAGAAAATATGGACATATGGATATGCTGCTCATACAGGCCATGGCCCCTTATCAAAGGGACGGAGGGGGTAGTAGAGCTAGTGAAAGAGAGACAGAGAGACAAACACAGACAGAGTCAGAGACTGACACACAGAGACAGACAGACAGACAGAGACACAGGACAGACAGACAGACAGACACACACACCACACACACACACACACACACACACACACACACACACAGAAAGACAGACAGACAGACAGAAGGGGTTGGGAGGGAAAGAAACACTGTATTATGCTAGAACTCCCGCATATAACTATCCCGCATACTCTGACAGACATAAATCACACATGATCAGTGAAAAAAAATCATTTTTCATTCAGACCTGTGTGAAACCCTTTTGAGATCAGTAGCAAACATATTGTTAAGAGATACTGAGTTCTTCTTTAATGTCCAATAAAATGTACAGAGATTCCTCTCGACCCTAGAATTAGAAACATTCTTGTTTTCCACAGGTAGAAACATAACTAACTTCATGTTATAAGATTCTTGGAGGAATGTAAATATCATCTTTTGGTAAGAAACACTGTTCATTCTCAACTTGACTGCAGAATGGTCATGTCTTTCTTGTATCTCTTGATGATTTTTTTTAATCAGTTACAGTACTGGATTGGAACTGTGCAAATTGTGGTGCTTAGCTTCAAATTTGGTTCTGGCTGCAGACGTGATTTAAAAAGGAATGGTGCCTTTCAAACCAACTGATTTACTTTAACTTGCTTTACTCCAGAGTTGAATTGACTACAAGCTGGCTTCTATCTGTTTCTCTTCTGTTTCTGGTACTGGACCAAAATATCTTTCCGACATCCTCCACATCTACACCCCATCCCATCAACTTCGTTCCTCTGCCGACAGTCGCCTCTTGCGCATTCCTTCCGTCAGAACAAAATCTTTTGGTCAACGTTCTCTTTCCTTCCAAGGACCAGCTGTCTGGAATACACTTCCCATCAGTGTCAGACACCTACCTTCACCCTCTTCTTTCAAACCTGCCGTCAAAAACTAACTTCTTTCATCAGTCATAATCCCCCCCCCACCACCACCACCTCCCCTCCAACTTCCCAATGCACCTTCCGAGTGTCTGAGTGGGTTTTTGCGTGCACGCGTGAGTGCCTGGTGGTTGTGTTCCTGGTACATGCAGGCCGTGTTGATGTGAGTGCATGCGTGCCTGTGTCTGAGAGCGTGGGTGTGTGGTCATGCGTGAGCACGTGTGCGCATGCGGTCCTGTGCGGGTGCGTGGTGTGTGTGTGTGTGTGTGTGTGTGTGTGTGTGTGTGTGTGTGTGTGTGGTGTGTGTGTCTGTCTGTCTTGTCTGTGTGTGTTGGTAATGTAAAGCGCTTAGAGCCTTAATTTTTAGAGAATAGGCGCTATATAAAATTAACATTATTATCATTATTATTACTCTGATCTTGTTGACAGCAGTAGGGCAACCTTTGAAAACTTAATTTAAAAAGAAGTTAAAACCATTTCATGTCATCAAACACTACCAGTTAAGCAAATTTCTGAAAGGCAAAAATTGTCTGAACAGTTTTTAATACAGAGATTACAGTTACATTCACTTTATGTTGTCAGTGTTATTTGCACTTTTAGTTTTATTTATATATTTACTTTTTTTCCCCTAAAAGCAACAACACAACATGTGCATTCCATTACCTCCCTCTGGATCACTATTACATGAAGAATCAGATCCAATGCCCTTCATATGTCTAAAGATACCAAACCATTCCCACTGCATTCATTGATTTTTTAGCTTTTTTTTTTTTTAATCAAAGTACAGATGAACAACTGTATAGCTTCTACAAGTTCTAGAGTTTTGTACATGTATGCATTACACACCCCAAACCTTGCGTGCTGACATTTACATGGGCTTTACCTGAACTTCAAAATACTTTTAATAATACAATTTAACTTTCATATTTCCTAAACTCCACACTCTTTTCATTACTTTCAGCACTTTGCATGTTTGCTCCTAGTGAGACTTCCTCAATGCGGTTAGCTGAGAATGTATAAAAATAAAGCAAAGAAAATTTATAGCTCTACATAGCACTTACAGAGTCTTGAGAGACAGACAGACAGGACAGACAGACAGACCGACATGGGCAGACAGACAGACAGAGAGAGAGACTCAGAGAGGCACGAAGACAGGACGGAGAGAGGAGACAGAGGGAAAAGACAGGCAGACAGACAGGAACAGACAGACAGCAAAAAAAGAACATACATGTGTATAGAACACACTGTTTACCTAGCCAGTAAGAGAGCCAGCTAGAGTGGCAGCATGCACATCGCATTCATGAAAAAGAAGAGAGAGAGACAGACAGACAGACAGAGACAGACAGACAGAGAGATGGAGGGAGAGGAGAGAAGAGAAGCTGAGACAAGATGCTAGCATGCCAGAGCTCAGAGACAGCAAGAGAAAAAGTGAGACAGACAGGACAGGAACACTCTAGACAAGAGTTAACCGACTGACAGAGCTTAGACAAGAGTGAGAAAGAGAGAGAGTGACAGGCAGACAGGACAGACAGATCCAGAGACAGAGGAGAGAGACAGACAGGGGACAGAGAAAGAGAGACAGAGAGAGAGGACAGAGAGAGAGAGAGAGAGAGAGAGCCGACAGTTAGACACAGTTTAGACACAGACATACAAAACACAAGACAGGAAAATGGGGCAGCTCTAGCGAAAGGCAAAGTGCATACATATAAGCTTTCCTGTAACGCCAGTTAAGTCACAAAAATTATGTACCCCATCTTGTTCTATACTTTGTAGTCATAGTTAGAGCATGAGTACACACCCCCACTGTAGGGTTCATACAGACACAGTATTTTCATCAACAAACAAGAGTTGTACGTTCAAATCACATGAAGTCTGTGCTGTTTTCTATGATACCTAAAAGTTATTCACCCACGGCACATTATGCACCACCCCGGAGTATGCGCCGCACACGTGCTTGCACACACACCAGCCACTAACACATGCACACACACAAAAGGCAGGTGGGTGGGGTTTGGGGTGGTGGGGGGGGGGGGGGGGGTGCCGCCGGGGAGGGGGGGGGAAATGGAATTGGGAATGGGGGGGGGGGTATGGGGAACCAATGGGATTGGGGGGGGAGGGGTCTGTGGGGTGGGGCATTATTGGATTTAATTTTGGAGAGGTTCTATGGGGAAGGGAAAACAAATGGGTGGAGAGGATATAAAGGGGTAGGGAAAAACAAGGGAGGGGGGGGAGGGGTATCTTCATTCAGGGGTCAGTGGTGAGGGGGGTGGGGGTATGTAACTTGGGGCAGTTGAGTGCGTTGGATTGGTGAATTGGTGCAGGAATGTTTTTGCCTCTAGACATCGCCCAAAAAAAAAAAAAAAAAGCTTTTCTTGAACTGGACTTTTTCCTCTATTTCAAACTCAGTAACTGAGGACATAAATTGGGTCAGCTGAGAAGAAATATTTGCACTAAAAAAGTACATTTACTTTTTCGGTCAGATGCACCCCTGCTCCACTTCCCTATTTTCAACTTGGATAGTCTATTTCTACTTGTTTTATGGGACTTGAAACAGCCAGCTAATTCCATTTCAACCTTCATGCTGAGGGCAGTACCTTTACACTTATAAAACTTGCATGTATGAAGCATGCATGATGTGTGGTGCATTCCAAGCATGCAGTCAAGTGGGTGCTTACACTGGGACTGTTAACTTTAAATAGCAAAAGTTCATATTGTGCAGTGGGACAGCTCTGTTATGTGGGTTGTTCGTGTTGTGTGGTGTGTGTGGTGTGTGGTGTGGTGTGTGTGGGGTGTGTGGTGTGTGAGAGGAGAGGAGAGACGTGTTTGTGTGTTGTGTGTGTTCTTGTATGTGTGTGTGTTTGGGTGTGTGTGTTTGTGTGTGTGTGTGGGTGGTGTGTGTGTGGATGACTGTGTGGATGGGTGTGTGTGAGTGTGTGTGTGTGGTGTGGTGTGTGTGTGTGTGCTGTGTGCATGTGTGTGATGAGTCTGTGTCTTCTCTCTAAGTGCCTGTGTGCTGTTAAAATACACATGCAAGATTGCCCGATACTAAAATTATCTGCCAATTTTCTTGAGGGAGGCAAATGATGGCTATTAAATACCAGGACAATGAACAACATAAGAGGATCATGCATGATGCTCTCAGCAATCTAGCCTTGATGTGGCCATTTGTGCTAATGCACTGGGCTGGTATTACAAAAAATCCTGACTTGGACAGAAATGACCGGAAGCTGCTCTGAGCTTCACCAGCGACTGCCAAGCCAAATTGCAATGTTGTAAATGGGCAAGTTACAACAACACGGAGCACATAATTTGAGGGCAAACAGTTTAAAATTTTGTCAAAAGAGTGTGTACTATCTGTGTTACTGTTAGCCACAAAACCAAAAAACTGGCCAAAGGAAAGGTAATTTACAAATGCAGCTTGTATTAGTTTTACATGGTACTGTATAAAATGCCAAATTAACGTAAAAAATTGCTTGTCTTTTTAAGATGTCATGAGCATACTTATGAGGTATGGTGCACTGATGGACAATCCCCCACCTCCACTCACACCATCCTCCCTGCTCTTCACTATCATTCCTGTCTTTCCTTCCTCCACCCCCCCCCCCCCCCCCCCCTTACTTTCCCCTTTCCTTGCCAACACACCACACATGCTGGCAGGGCAGTTGCGAGCAACATTTACAGATCCATAAAACAAACAGCACTAGTACAGGTATAGCACACAGTGACATATGTTCTGGATACATGCAGGTTTCAATTTTTTGTTTTATGCATGCAGTGTACATGCAACCACTGTGACTGTGAGTAAATCACACGCGGGCGAGCAAGCGCGCACACACACACCACCACCACACACACCACACACACACACACACACACCACACATCCACACACACACATCACCACACACACACACACACACACACACATACACACGCACTCTTACAAAGTGTGTGTGTGCACGTGCACGCGCACACCACACACACACACACACACACACACACACCACACAAACACAAAAAACCACACACACAGACTGGACAACTGAGAGACAGGTAGGCAGACAGACAGGACACTGAGACTGAGACTGAGTGAGAGAGAGAGGAGAGAGAGAGAGAGAGAGAGAGAGAGAGAGAGGTGGAAAACAGGCGCTGCTGAACAACACACAGAAGACAAAAGATGATGAGCGAGGCAGCGAATGAACACTTGTGAAAAACACAGTGAAGGAAACCTCACCCTGCGTCGTCAAGATGGTTATGGCGCACTGGAAACCGACTGGGAGAATTTCCTGAACAATTCATCCCGTTCCTGTTCACACGTACGAGCTCCGTTTCCAAAAGAACGTATTCTCTCTCCTTGTTCATGGAATTATCACATCTTTTTCAGACAACGTCTTCCTCAAATCGTCAATTGAAATTTCTCATCCCCCATTTGTGAAATACTCTCAGTGGACAAAAACACTCCTTTTGATAAGCAAGGACCTTCCTACAGATATTTATTTATTTTTTCCCCACACCCGCTTTGTGAGAGCCATGACCGTGATGACGGTGAGTGACCTCACTAAAGCTTCGCATGTGATTAGAGCTAGCAGTTGGCTGGCAAAACACACACTGATGTACAACGTTTTTCATCTGAATCTTCTGCTGCATGCTACATCACGACAGCCCTCAACGCAAGAAAAGGCAACAATTCACGAAATGCACATGAAAAGCCTCAGCATTCACGTTTGGCTGTTTACAGGGCATTGAGCACGCAGGTCCGGTGCACTTTCGATGCGAGATGCAGAGCTTGCCTGCCCCGAATAACACCGGAAGCATCATGAACGTCACAAAATCAATAGTTCGAAAAAAAGAAGACAAGGCATCTCGTTTTGTCGTTTCGCTCATCATAATAAATTTCACTTGGGTAACATATCACATTCTTCTCAAAGTCTATTCTCGGTGGTCAAATTGTCATTATACACATTGCTGTCGCTGTTGTATTCCCTGACTTACTCAGGATGAACATTGCGTCGATACTCCTTTTTTTTTTTTTTTTTTTTTTCTTGTTTTTTTTTTTTTTTTTTTTGGAGCGTTCAACTTTCTCTTTTCTTTTTTTTTTTTTTTTTTTTTTTTTGGGGGAGGGGGGGGAGGGGGCATTTTTTTTTGTTTGTTTACGTCTGTGTTTGTTTACGTTTTTGGTTGTCATTTTCTTCTTCCTTTCTTTTCTTTCTTTTTTTCTTTTTTTTTTTATGTTGATATTTGAGGAGTAAACATGCGATCTAAAAAAAGACTTGGGAATCAGGGGTCCACTGTGGATGTGCGCAGTACACAGATTTTTTGCAGCGGGCCTGTGTCTGTGATTGAGCTGTTATCAGTTGATGTATCGCTCCACTGCCAAGACTGTGCGCCCGGGGGTAGCATGGTCAGTGTCCGAGGACGTTCTGGATTCACATGGCCGGTGTTTTAACGCATCGGGGCGGTCTCCCGTATAGATTTTTGCCTCCGGGGGTTATCTTCAGCTTGCGGCTTGTTACCACAGCCTTTGACTTTGGCCAACCAGTGATTTTTTTTTTTTGAAAACCACACTCCAAACATACACGCACGCATGCACGCACACACACACACACACACACACAACCCACACCAACACCCACACAACCACACACCACACAACACAACACACCAACACACACACACCACACACAACATACACGCACACAACACCCCACACCCCACACACACACACGGCCGCGCGCGCGCTGGCGCGCGCGCACACACACACACCACACACACCACACAAACACACAACACGACGGCGCGCGGCCGCCCACACACTAACGCCACCCCCCCCACCCCCACCGCGCGCGCGCACGATGCACGCATGCACCACGCCCCCCCACACACCACAGCTGGGGCTTGTTACACAGGCCTTTGACTTGACCAACACAGCTTGAATTTTTTTTAAACACACACTCACAAACATACCCACGCACGCATGCACGCAAACGCACACAACACACACCACAAACACACCACACACACACCCACACACCACACACACACACACACACTGCGCGACAGACGCAACACACATACACACACACACACACGCACGCGCACGTGCGCGCGCCGGCAGGCACACACACACACACACACCACACCACACACACCACCACACACAAAACCACAACACCAACGCACGGCACGCATGCACGCACGGCACGCACGCACGCAACACACATTCCGAAAGGAAAGTCGACACTACGTACTGTGCTTGGGTTGTCATCATTTGCGTGACACCGATGAAGGTTGATACGATTAAGAAATAAAACCAAGGAGTGCATTTTGATGCAGAAAATTCTCCCCGCTTGCGTGAATCGCCAATGTTTCCAGTATTGTCCCCCACGCCGGAGAGAAGAGAGAGAGAGAGAGAGAGCACGGAGAGGAGAGAGAGAGAGAGAGAGGGGAGAGAGAGAGAGGAGAGGGAGAGAGAGATGGAGAGAGAGAGATGATTGATGCGGATTGATTGATGCGATACTATCTTTATTTCCAAGGAGTAACTGAGAACCACATTCATCATACTTTTTTTTTTTTTTTTTTCATCCGGCCTTGAGAGGGGAGAGAGGGAGAGAGAGAGTAAGAGAGAGCAGCTAGGACTACAAGACTTTTTTTTTAGAGAGTGAGACCCCAGATAATCTTCAGGAGGATTTAAGAGTTCATCCCTAAGAGAGGAGGAGCGGAGATGAGCTTGAAAAAGGGGAGAGAGAGAGGCGGACGGGGAGACAACCAAGATGGACGAGAGAGAGGGATTAGAGAAGAAGAAAAAAGAGAGGGGGGGGAGAGAACAAATATCGAACCCCCCCCCCCCCGACCGAAGGACCCCCCCCCCCCCGAGCGCCCCCCCGGGAAGACGGAGAGGGAGAGGGGGGGGAGAGCGAGAAGGAGGAAGAGAGAGGGGGAGGGGAGGAGAAGAGGAGGATGAGAGAAGAGCGGGAGAGGAGGAGGAAGAGAACGGGAGAGATCGAGGACATTGAGGAGAGAGCGGGGAGGGGGAGAGAATGGGGAGGAGGAAGAGGTGGGAGGAGAGAGGAGGGGATAGAGAGTGAGGGAGAGGAGAGGGTAGGAGAGGACGAGATTAGGAGGGATTAGGGAGGACCCAGAGGGATGCGGCGAGAGGGAGGGAGGGAGGGCCAGAGGGGAGGTTGGGAAGACGGATAGGGAGGGGAGAGAGAGAGCGAAGAGGAGGAGTGAAGCCAAGAGAGCCCCCCGGAGGAGAGGAGAAGGGGCAGGGAGAGTGAGAGAGAGAAGAGAGATGGAGGCAGTGAGAGGAGGAGATGGAGAAGTAGGATGCAGGGAGCGAAACCCCAAGACGAATAGAGAAGAGTGATGAGGGTGATTTGTGAGTTTGAGAGGGTGATTGAGGGAGGAGTGAGAGCGGATGAGGGATGATAGGAGCGAGAGAGAGGAAGGGTAAACTGATAAACCAGAGTTATCAACATACAACAAATGCTAAGGATGATAATTAGATGACTACAATGCATCAATAATAGTAACATGGGGGGGTGTTCTTCTGGGTTATTCTGTGACATATCACACGAGGAAACCTGAGCTGAGGGACATGTTAAAACAGGATACTCTCCAATCTGTTATGATTAAAAAAAAAAAAAAAAAAAAAAAAAAACAGTATCATCATCGTTGTATATCAAAATATTTGAAAATGACTTCCAGCCTCCGTCAACATCGTCTTCTTTTCTATAGTGTACAAGATCTTTCAAAATGTCAGTGGACTGCATGATGCTCCATTGCACTGTAACTGATTTGTAGTTTAAATACTTAATCTCATTGTCCTATTTATAAATGTATTTATAAGTGTCGAGTTAACAATAATCATAACGTACTGAAAATATTTTATTAGATTCCTGTTCATGCCACCCGCCCATTGTACTGAACCCCTACAAAACGCATGTATTCTCACTGGTGCCTACCCACCCTTTCATGCATACGGGGAGAGTATATTTGTAAAAGAAAGATCAGACGATAGTTGAGAGGGAGGGTCGAGGATTACAAAAGGAAAGAAAAAAAAGTTAACAATGATAAAAATACACCAGCTTAGTGCCAACTTTTTTTTTTTTTTTTTTTTTTTTTTTTTTTTTTTTTTTTTGAATAACAAGAATTATTTACACTTCACAGTATCTTTTTTATGTGCGATTTAGAAAAGCAGCTCACTCACAAGACTGTTGTGATTTAGTGTTCAGTTTGCCAGGGAATACATAGGAGTTGTTACACAACACACACACACACACACACACACACACACACACACACACACACACACACACACACACACACACACACAGAGAGAGAGAGAGAGAGAGAGACACACACACACACACACACACACACACACACACACACACACACACACACACACACACATGGCTGAATCTGCCCGTTTCTCTCTGTTTCATATACTGTTTTGTGTAGATTCTAAATCTGTTTTGCAAGCGCTAAATTCATTTAATACAAAAGTAAGAGGGGGAACTTGTCACAGAAATTATTCACTTAATTCATTTCCTGTCTGTACGTGGTACCAGTGTCGATTTCTGTTGGGTTCCTTCTCATTGTGAATTATCTGCAAATGAATGGGCGGACCGAACAGCAAAAAAGGGTGCAAACAATCATAGCCATTCTATTAAAATACAAATCCTCCTGTCCTTACAAGAAGGATGTTATCTTTTGGAAAAAAAAAAAAAAAAAAACTTCCTGGAGTTTTATAAAAACGCAGCAAGAAGAAAGAGATCTTTCTGATGACCTTCGACGTAAAAAATCTATAAAAAACATTTTTTGGTGTCAGAAAAAAAAAAATTATCATCATCATAGGCTATTCACAAGCATGGTTTTCAGATTTAGACTTGATGCATTTAAAACGAAATTTCAGTATAATGTAATGTGTGTATGTGGGCGAAAAATATCTCGCCGTTTCATGTTATTTTTCTTTGCCAGCAGTTGAAAAAACATTTGCCTAGTTGGCTCTCAGACATTGAGCCATCCCTCTCATCTTTCGACAAGTTACTTTCGAATTATTTACAAATATTTGACATTGTACAGGGACTGTATAAGAGTCCCATTGGTAACTTGATCTGATGATTCCTTGTTTTGAAAATGTTGTGTTAGGTTGTATTACAGTTTTTTGTTGTTGTTGTTTTTTTTTGTTTTGTTTTGTTTTTCTATTTAGTATTGCCGCCCCCGCCCCCCTCCCCCTCCTCCCCCCCCCCCCCCCGCCGCCCCTTTCCCCCCACTCCTGACCCCTCTCCTATCCACCCTGATCCTGACCTTCCCTCCCCTTCAATGTCATTGGAATTTACTAATTTAAACACACCTGCATATACAGTATTACTTAAGTATTTTCTCTCTCACGCGGATACACACTCACACATGTACACACACACTCACACGTGCGTGCGCGCGCGCGCGCGCGCGCGCGCGCACACACGCGCACACACACACACACACACACACACACACACACACACACACATACACACGCACACGTACACACACACACACACACACACACACACACACACACACACACACACACACACACACACACTTGGCTTTTTTTGTGTGTGTGTGTGTGTGTGTAATATCACTTAAAAAGAGACATTAAATTAAAGACACGAAATTAAAGAACACACACACACACACACACACACACACACACACACACACACACACACACAGTACCCCTAAGTAGAGAAGACGCCATGATTCATAACGGATATTTGTATTGACCCAATTCCGGCCAGGGTGTGACAAATTGATCATCTCTGGACTGTCTACGCTGCCTGATGACAAACATTGTTCGTTTAACATCCATCGAAACAGAAACCCTTGGCTAGGACATCCCAAACGTTCCTCACAGACATCCCCGTCACGGCTGTCATCAGACAATAAGAGTTTTTTTCATCCTGACTGAACTGCACCCCCCATCACTCCTTTCCGGCTGTGTAAAAACCCTTTGAAGTGGAAGCGGAAGGCTTCTTTTCTTTGTGGGGGCGATAGGCCTATAACACTGTCATTGTTCACGTTCGTCACAGCTCATCGAAATGAAACCGCTGGTCTCTGACAATGACGAGGACGCGGCGACATTTGTCGCCGCTTGATGTCAAATTTAATGACTCAAGGGAAAGAACGGAGGGTTCAACGGTGCGTCATATTTCGACAGAAAAGAGCGGGGGGGACGGAAGAAAGCTGTCGGTGCATGTTAATGAAATGATTCAAGAAGAATGGATCACTCAAAAGCGCATCATATTTTGACGAAAAGAGCGAGGGAGAGCAGATGCAGGGGGGGGGGGGGGGGGGGGGGGGGGGGGGGGAGACCACTGTGTAGTTTAAAAAAAAAAAAAAAAGGGGGGTGGGGGGGAGCACTGTGTAGTTTACATAAAAAAAAATTCCCTTAAGATGGGGGGGGGGGGGGGGGGGGGGGGGGGAGGAAGGACCACTGTGTAGCAAAAAAAAAAAAAAAAAAAAAAGGGGGGGGGGGGGGGAGGAGGAAGAGCACTGTGTAGTTTACAAAAATAAACAAACAAACAAAAATCCCTTCAAGGTAGGCTACACGTGGAAATATTTTGCTTTGTTTTTGTTTCTTAGCACAGGTTTTTTTACGATTACTGGATTAAATATATGTTCTTGTTGTTGTTGTTTTTATGCTGATCGACGAGAATGAGAACGATTAAGATGATGCTACAGATGTCCATTTCGGTCTGAGACTACATGACAGGGCTGTACTCTACGCTTCCTTTCATAATATATCCCGGCGTCAACCAGGCCCGAGAAATACAGGCACCTGCAGTGTTGGTCAGGAAATTTGAGCAACTCTCTCAGAAACGCATCCATTAAGTGGATGAAACTCGACTGTGTGGTCCAGTCTTCCCAACTGAGTCCGCAGCAAATTCAACTCTGGGGAGGAGCCGGTCAGGGCAGAAAAAACCCACATGACTCTGATGGGATTCGAACCCACGACCTCCCAGCAAGGAGTCCGCGACGCTAACCACTTCGCTACGGCGGCTGGTGGATTAAACTTATGTGGGTTTGTGTGGTGGAAGGACTCCCAGCTTACAAGGGTTCAGTCAAACGGAACCTGCACAGTTGTCCTTAGCGCCTGCGCAGACGACATTTTTGCCACTGATGACTTCAGCTTGCGCAACTGTTCCGCACCGATTACAATGACAACAGGGGTAGGAAGTAGGGGAGAGAAGGATGAGGGGGGAAGGGGGATGGGGGAGGCGTGCTGTTGCTGCATCCTGACACATTCAGAGAAATCGTGGCGAGCTGACCTATGCAGAGAGATAATATACTACTGGCAAAAAGTTAAGGGCCACCTGTCATTTTGACGTTAGTGTCTGAGTGTGTAAATAATAGGCTTGAAACGAAGTCACAATGACCCAAACTTGGTTAGACATATTGACACAGATGTTCCTTAACAGATCACAACACCTAAAAACCCACTGCGGTACAAGGTGGAGCGCAGCTGCACGTGCGCGGAAACCACGTAAAAAACCGGTAAAAAACGGGTGCCTGTGGGAGCATATGAGTTTGAAAAAAAAAAAGGGCGAAAAATGCTCGTGGTCAATCATGATGCACGTGCATGGCACCTCGTTCATGAACACAGATCAGACGCCGTTGGCCACAAATCTGTAAACAGAACGGTCGTCTACGTCAGCCCAAAAAGCATGGCAGAAAGGCAAAGACTGGACCCTGCCGATCGTGGACGTGCCTTAGCGTTGATTGACGAAGGGATTTCTGGCCGCGAGGTGGCTAGGCGTCTGAACGTGTCCCATTCCACCATCCAACGTCTTGTAGAGAGGTTTCAGGCCACTGGCAGCGTGCAGGATCGGCCACGATCAGGCCGTCCTCGGTGTACCGACAGACATGCTGACTGATCCTCCTGCTGTCTGCTCTACGCAATCGGACTGTCATCTCATCCACCTTAAGGCGTGAGCTCCTGCAGGCTGCAAATGTCAATGTCAGTAGAAGGACAGTTTGTAACCGTTTGCACGAGTTCAGGCTGTCATCCCGGAGACCAGCAGTCCGAGTACCACTTACTCCAGCTCACCGCAGAGCACAGGCAGGACTGGTGTCGTCATCACGTTCGCTGGACGAGGCAGCAATGGTCTCGAGTGCTGTTCACAGATGAGTCCCGCTTCACCTTGGCATTCAATGACGGCAGGACCCGAGTGTGGCGAAGGCCAGGAGAACGTTTTGCTGACGCCACAGTTCGTGAGGTGGATCGTTACGGAGGGGGTTCTGTGATGGTCTGGGGTGGCTTCAGTCGTCAAGACAGAACTCCCCTGTACGTCATTCAAGGCATGCTGACAGGGGTGCGGTACCGTGACGAGATTGTGAGGCCCCTGATCCAGCCCGCCCTTCAGGCCATGGGGTAACGCTGCTGTTTTCCAAGACGACAACGCCCGTCCACACCGAGCTCGTGTCGTGGACGATCATCTGCAGCAAGAGGGGATCGTCCGGATGCAGTGACCATCTCGCTCACCCGATCTGGCTCCAATTGAGCACCTCTGGGATGTCCTTGGATGGCGGGTAGCCCACAACCACCCCCGCCTGTTGACGTGGCCCAGCTCACTCTCTTTCTGCAGCAGGAGTGGCAGGCCATACCGCGGGACACTCTTCGGACCCTGGTGGACCCCATGCGTCGACGTTGTGCCGCTTGCCTGGCGGCAAACGGTGGCTACACTCGGTACTGAATGGTGCAGTTTTCAGTTGTGGCTTATGTGACGATCCTGAGGAAGGGTGATTGGACATTACAGCCCGCTGTCCGCAATTGATTTGTTGATTTCATGCAATGGTCCAATGAATTTGTCTTGAATAAATTTGGAAGATTTTGCGTCCGTTCTTCTTGACATTGGCTGTGGTGTTTTGGTCTGGGGAGACAGCATTAGCAATGACCCTTAACTTTTTGCCAGTAGTATAGCTGACGATGACTTTGACAACCGATCACCCCTAACACAGTCTCTTTTGCTTGTGTTTGGAGAAACCTTGCGCATTTCTTTCTTTTCTAAAACAACAACATTAAAAAAAAGAAAAAAAAATGTTTGTCAGTCTCGTAACTCAGAGAGAGAGAGAGAGAGAGAGAGAGAGAGAGAGATTTCAGCATTGAATGAACAGTGAATGTACTATGATTTTTCCATCAAATTCCATTTGGGCGCTCTTTTAGTTTCGATTTGAAATTGTTCAATGTCGTTCCTCCATAACATGCTTCATAACATGTCAAAGGATGGTTGCTGGGTCTGGGAAAGGTTTGTGTGCGTATCTGTTTTCATTTGTTAAAAATTTTTTATACTTTTCTTTGAGAGTGTTTCTTTTGTTATAGTGTATGTACATAGCTAAGCATTTCTTAAAGCAGACTTTATCTTTGAAAGGTAAAATGCGCCATGTTTGTTTGTTTGATCATTCCCTGTCAACATTTCAGATTTCAGCTATATCATCTTCATGGCTCTTTTTATGAAGACGACTTTTTTGGTTTTAAATTATAAGTAATGTAAGTCTTGCTCCCATAAAGAAAACCTAACATAGAGTAACTTTTATTCAGGACTGGCACAGCCTTTTAAACCTGAATAAAGTCAGACGAATACAAAGACGAACAGCCTAATAGTATGGGAAAAACAAGGGCAGACCAACAACCCCTCCGTCATCACAGTAATGACTTGGCAAAGATTTGAACTTAAGGCTGGGGGAGGGGGGGGGGGGGGGGGGAGGGAGGAGGGAGGGGCTGGAGATGAAGAATATAGGAACATAATATTAAGAAAATATGTCATAAATATGAAAAACTC